>JACGAQ010001922.1:0-49341 GCA_014119065.1 Orius insidiosus
GGTAAGCATAAGAAATATCTCTTCTTCAATATTGAGATTTTTTTAGAATGATTCGTTTAAAAGAACATGGTTTATCTAACAGACAACTGCTGTAAGTGAAAAACACAAAAGTTCTATTGGTAGCATTGTTTCCAGGTATTGGTATCCGACCACCAACATGTATTGGCAATAAGGCTTTTACCTTCGTACGACTTGAAACTGTGGCTGTAGCTATCGCTCTTATTTCTGCTGGAGCGATTGCAGGAATAATAATTTTTATAATGGAGATCCTTAAAAAAAGTGGCGCAAAAAAATTCGCCCTAAAATGTTTCCAAAATCAACGTAAAGCTCATTTTCTTCTTTAAAATATTTTTCCTCATCTTTCTTTCTACTTGGCTAAAATAAAATATAAATCTCGATCAATTTTATTTATATTTTAATTGTGTGGTTTATGAGGTTTATGCCTTTTCGGATTTACGATGAGGTGGGGAAACATTTTGACTAGCACCTGGTTCAGTTGAGGCGACAGCGACACCAAGAAGATAAAATAAGCCAATAATAACATTGCCATCTAAGAAAAAAAAAAAAAGTTACAAATTATGGAGTGCCCAAATTACTGCTTACCGAGCCAAACATTGATTTCTTAAAATTGACGATCCCTCCATTTTTAACATCGTTTTCCATTATTTTTATTTGAAGACTAAAAAGTTTCACCTTAAAAATAAAAATGGTACCTCTTAATATGACGTCGTTTTTCTTAAAAGTCTAGCTCCAATTTTATTTAGTCATAATTTTTATGATTAAAATAAATAAAAATCCATAAAACGAGTTTATTTAAATTTATGATTGTTTAAAAAACTACCTACCTATACGCTAAGAAAGTTTTTCCTAACCACTGTCATTTTTTTGTAAATATTAGGTGTACAATGAAACTCGGCTAAAATCTACAAATTCAAATTTACCCTGTGGCTGAGTTTCCATTTTGTACACCTAATAAATAAAAATTGTAGGAAATTTAATTCTCTAAATTTGTACTTAATTATTTTTTTCTAGGATGCACCATTTTCGGAAAATAATTTTTTTAAAAATAAATTTATCTTGAAAACAGTGCGTCCTAGAGAAAAATGAATAGAATAAAAATTAAAGAGAATTGAATTTCCAACTGATTTTATTTAGTGCATTTTTTCAATATCTGTAACGGTTTACGATTTACAAGCCTTTAAAAATTAACCTTCTTAATGGTTATACTTCAATAACCTTCTTACACGGAGAAGGTCAACTTTTGATGGACTTTAACGCCTAAAATGTTTAAAATTTTGAAAAAATGAACTTAGGTGTACAAAATGAAACTCGGGTAAAACCTACAAAATTCAAATTTACCCTGTGCTGAGTTTCATTTTGTACACCTGAGCAGTTTTTGAATTGGGAGCAAATTCAAAAACCTGATAAAATTACGGTCTTTATTTCCGATTGTTTCTCCAAGAAAGCAACTCCATCAAGTAGAAAAAATTTAAAAACCAAGTTACCTGTTCCAGCATATTTTTGTTTGATTCTTTAATGAAAAATAAGGAGTTCTTGAAACTGCTAGCCTGAAAAAAAAAATGTTAAGGGTTAAAAGATGACTCCACTTTTACCTTAGAGTATAAACATTCTGAAACGATTACAATGGCATAAATAACGGATAAGCCCCCCGCGATGTAGACAATACGTTCGTTTTGGGCCATGATGGGAAAGTAAAGTGCAACGTAGACGTCAATAAGGGAGTTCACACATCGGAAAAAAATAATCAAATGCATCGTTTCTCCAAAAGCGTCGTTCAGAAGGTGCGAAGCTGATATCAGTTTTAGATGAAAACATCGAATTTCCATTAATCGTATAAAGGTAAAACTCTTTTTCGATGATTTTCGCGCGAATGATAATTTAAAAGTTTAAACCTTACTTTTAATTCGTAACACATAAAAACATAAAGGAAATGTAGGTTCGCCAATGGGAAGATCAAAATTTGAAAATAAACCTGCTCATCGTTGATTTTGAATGAAAATAAATTGAATTTTTATAAGCCAAAAAATCAATAAATGTTAAAGAGTAGATAGATATATGAAATAAATATGCTCGTAATTTTTTATATTTATCTTTCGTTTTAACGAAATTTGACACTTCTTGATCATAAAGATCGATATTCTGTATAAAAGATGCGAAATGTTTTACGTTTTTTATATGCACAGCGACTATAATCAAAGTTTCGATTTTCATCAGACAACGGTATGAATACCAGAAATTAAGACGAATGAAGTCGTTGATGAATAAAGATAAAAGGTACCTCCTAAAAATAAAATTCCCGTATAAAACGTTCGGATTGATTTAAAGGAAAACTCGAATGTCCGGCTGTTGACAGGGAAGAGGCCGTAAATTTGGAAGAGGATCAAAGAGGGCCGTAAAGACCGAAAGAAGTTTCTGTTCGGAATTTTCATGATAGAATGATTTTTGAAGGCACCGTTTTTCCGAATCTTCAGAGGATGAAAACAAATATGAAAAGACAAGCAATTGAGTTTAACTCTCCCTTTATTCGATTGCCAATCTCTCTAAAGAATTGTTTTAGATTATCTTATAGAAACGCTGAAAATCGATAAAAACAATTTCAAGAAATATTAGGTGTACAAAATGAAACTCAGCCACAGGGTAAATTTGAATTTGTAGATTTTAGCCGAGTTTCATTTTGTACACCTAGTAGTTCATTTTTTCAAAATTTTAAACATTTTAGGTGTTAAAGTCCATCAAAAGTTGACCTTCTCCGTGTAAGAAGGTATTGAAGTATAACCATTAAGAAGGTTAATTTTTAAGGCTTGTAAATCGTAAACCGTTACAGATATTGAAAAAATGCACTAAATAAAATCAGTTGGAAATTTAATTCTCTTTAATTGTTATTCATTCATTTTTTTTCTCTAGGACGCACTGTTTCAAGATAAATTTATTTCAAAAAAAATTATTTTCCGAAAATGGTGCATCTAAAAAAAAAATTAAGTACAAATTTATAGAGAATTAAATTTCCTACAATTTTTTTATTAGGTGTACAAAATGAAACTCAGCCACAGGGTAAATTTGAATTTTGTAGATTTTAGCCGAGTTTCATTTTGTACACCTAATAACAACAGGTTGGTTAACCTTTGCAAGGTAAAAGTCTGATACAACCCATCATAAAAAAACCAGTGAAAATAACTACAGTATATTTTATTTTACAGAAAAATATTAGAATTGATTGAAAATTTCTATCTACAAATAACCAGTCGAATATTCTTCTTCTTTTATTTTCTTTACACACTCATTTCGTATTTACATGTCCATAAATTAAGAATATAATTATGAAGCTGGAGGATATGCTAAAGCTTGAGCAAGTGCTTTTGTCCTGGTTTGTAGGTAATTCTGAAAGGATTGTGTAGCACCCTGTATAACAAATCCCATAAATTGTGAAACGGCTCTGGTAACGTTTATCGCTGCTCCGACTAGTGGATTTTGATTTTCCGGCTGTAAACATTCGATTAGTAAAAAGTTTATGGACGTTATTTTAGTTACATCGTTTCCTGGATATTTCAAATCTGAAGGTACGTCGAGTATTCCGGATGTCGTACTTTCGGCTGCTATGCTTCCTAATTCGCTGTTCGCTTGGAAAAGTCCTCCTTCGATACTTGGTACCGACTGAAAAATAATATTTTGTTTATTTCAAAATAGTTTGCTCATTTTATTACCTCTGAGGGTGGAGCACGTGTTCGTGGGTTAACGAGTTGTTGGAGTAACCCTCCTTGGAATAGCCCTCCATTTCCTCCCTGAAAATAAAATTTAAGAATTCGAATGAACCTTGGTGGATCTATAACGAACTACTCTCGGAGCAAAACCTTCAAGGCTTTTTTTAAAGAGAATCTGAGAAAGGTTTTGCAATAAAGAGTAGGTGGGTGATTTAGAGAATATTTACCCTGCTTCTTCCAAAGAGGGCACGAAGAATTGGAAAGGGAGGAGCCGGCGTTGTGGTCGTGTTGACGTTTTCGGTTTTTTCTTTTTCTTCTTTTGAGGAGCTCGAGTTGAATTAACGATATCCTAAAAAAAATTAAGTTTTATTGATTTACTTTTAGAATAGCTTACCGCAAGAAGAAGTTGCTCGGTGTCGGACAAACTGTTTGTAGCGTTTGGTGCGGACAAAAGAGCGTTTAGTATGTCGACATCGCTTCCGGTCAACTGAAAAAAGGTCATGATATCGCTAAATTTTAATCTTATTACCTTAATGTCGCTTAGGTCTGGAGATTGGTTGGCTTCATCGGGAGGTATGACCCACAAAGAGATTTTCCCAGTTGTATTCATAGTGGGAGAAACGGTGACATTTGCCGCCTCCGCTAAGGTTGAAATAGTGGATGAAATAGAGGTCGATGAAGTCTCTGAAGTCGTCGACGTAGACGACGTTGTCGGCTTCGGAGTCGTCGTCGTTGGTTTCGTTGTCGTCTTAGATTTGGATTTTTTATTCGTCGACTTCTGCGTAGTCTGCTGGGCTCTTTGTATAGCCAATTGTATTACTTTATTAGCAATTTCATGTGATTCTTCCGTAGTAGGACTGGATGAAGTGCTGCTCACTCCTTGATTTACTATTAACTAAAAATTTAAGTTGCATAAAATGAAATTTTTTAAATAAATAAAGCCTTACAAGGTTATTCAATAGTTCCAAATCGGAAATATCTTTTGTGGAAGTGGAAGGCGCTTTTGTAGTCGTCTTCTTGGTTTTTGGCTTTGGTTTTGATTTCGGCTTCGACGTTGTCGTCGTCGTCTTTGATGTAATAGTTGTTGGCTTTGATGTTGTGGTTGTTGTTTTTGAAGTTGTAGACTTCAACGTCGTTGTTGAGCTCGACGTAGTTGTTGGCTTCAATATCGTGGTTGCCTTCGAAATAGCTGTTGGTTTCGATGTTGTTGATTTTGTCGTAGTTATTGGTTTCGATGTTGTTGTTGACTTTGTCGTAGCTGTTGGCTTTGACGTAGTCGTCGATTTCATCGTGGTCGGCTTTGATGTAGTCGTCAGTTTGTCGTGGTTGGCTTTGAAGTTGTCACAGCTGATAAGAGAGTCGTTTTTGAAACTTGAGCAACTGGCTCTTTACTAGAGTTTAAAACAGGCTTCGGTGTAATATTGACAGTAGTTATTTTAGCTTTAGTGGTAGATGTTGGCTTAGTTGTTTGTTTGGGTAGTTCTAACCGTTGTTGAACTTTTCAGTTTGGGAGTTGTCGGTTTCCTCGTCGTTATCGTCACAACTCTTTCAGTCGACGGTTTTTGGGCTTCTGTGGTGGAAAACAGATTTGAGGCTTCCGTCAAAAGTGTGGTCAAAGGAGGAAGGGTCATCATATCGTTGATCTTCTGAATGACAGACTGAGCCGTCGTCGGCGTCGTCGTTGGCGTTGGCGTGTTGCTTGGTGTTGTACTGATGTACTATACGCCCTCGTCGAACTAGGCCTGAAACCCTACAAAAATATTTTTTAATATCCTATAATAAATCTTATAAATTAGTAGAATTTTCTACAAAACAACTCTCAAGCTTCCTTTTGCTGTTTCAAACAACAAAGTGCTTAAAGGTTGCTTTTATGCAACTTTAAAAAGTGCGAAAATGCTACATAAATGTGAAAAACATACATAGCTTAGCTTGTAGTGAGGTTAAAGAGGTAACTTACTGGTGGATACAAGTAGGCGAGGGGGCTATCTTTCTTAACAGCCGTTTCTAAATTTTCTTTGTTTCCCGGTTCAATATTGGCGATGACTTCGTTGTCGTCTTCTGGGTTTTCTTCGGGTAAAATAGTTCCGTTCGGATACCTTCGACAATCGTACCGTTCGGATACAGACCGTAAATAATGAAAGGGACGTCGACGGGCGATGCTGTCGTTCTGACAACTTTTCGGACAAGGTTGTTGTTCGGAAGGAGACCATAAACGACGTAGTCGGTCGTGTTTTGAACCTCGGCCGTCGTCGTTGTCTCTCGACTTGGCACGAAATTGGCAGTATTCGAGTTTGAAAAAGTTGTTGGTTTTGATGTCGTAAAGTTCTGCGCGAGATAGGCTAGGGTCGATAGTATCGTGATGATCTTCTGAGTTGCAGGCTTCGTGGTTGTCGAAGGGGGCGTCGTTGTTGAAGGCGCAGCCGCGTACGTGACGGCTACAGGAGGATTCGTCTTCACGGTCGATGTTGTTGTACTCGATTTCACGGTAGTCGTCGACGGTTTTAAAGTAGTTGTTGCCTTTGTTGTTTTTACCGCTTTCTTCGTCGTTGTTACCGGCCGCTTAGTGGTTGTAGTAGGTTTCTTGGTAGTTGTGGTTGGTTTTTTAGTCGTCGTCGTTGTTGTTTTTTTCGTAGTTGTAGTTGCCTTTTTTGTTGTTGGAGTTGTAGTTGATTTTTCGTGTGGTCGTTTTTTTGGTTGTGGTAGTGGTTTTTTGGTTGTGGTAGTTGGTTTTTTGGTTGTGGTAGTTGGTTTTTTGGTTGTGGTAGTTGGTTTTTTGGTTGTGGTAGTTGGCACTGTTGTTGTAGTTTTCTCTGTAGTTGTTGTTGTTGTTATTGCTTCTGTAGATGGATCGTATTTTGCGGTAGCAATATCAGTCATATCTGTGATTTCTGGAACTGTGGTTGGTTGTGGAGTTGTAGTAGTAGTAGTAGTAGTAGTTGTTGTTGTTGTTGTGGTAGGCTTGGTTGTAGCTTTAGTAGTAGGCCTCTTCGTTGTTTTTGGTATGGGTTTTGGAGAGGGCTTTCTGTTTGCTTTTTTGGTTGTTGTGGTAGGCTTTACAGTGGTAGTAGTTGTAGTTGTTGATGTGGTTATGGTTGTTATTTTTTCAGAAGTTGTGACAGTATCTTCCGAAGTAGTTATATCAAAGAGATCGCTGAAAGGCTCGTCATCCTCTTCAGAATCGGTAGTGAAGCCTGGAAATTCGTCAAAAATCGATCGACTACTCGGTGAGGATGGCAAAGGAGCTACAGTGACTTCGTCCTCGGTGAAGAGGTCGATAGGAGGGAATGAAAACGTAGTCGGCGCTCCTGTCGTCGAAAATCCGTCTCGTCTTTTCGGCGGAACTTTCTGTATATGACTTTCTTTATACTTAGGCCTTTTTGTCGCGGACTTTTTCACCTAAAATTCGAAAAATATCAACTCGTTTTTCCGGGGAACCGTGGGTAGGTTAGACGGTAAAAGTCTTACGTTGTCAAGGGCTTCCGTCGATATGGAAGATTGTTCGGATTCGGATACTAACGAATCGATACTGAGACCGTTAAAACCTTTATCAATAAATTCGTCGCCTTCCTGTAAACATAGCATAATAAGGCTAATTACAGGAACATCTTTTCCCACGTTGCGCGTATGCAAAACTATGGTAAAAGCTCCATAATATACAGCAAAAGTTTTATTTAAAGAAGCGCTAAGCATCAACTAATCTATATGTCGCAACCCTTATGTAGAATTAGCCTTTTTTCAACATATACAGGGTGTCCGGAAACACATGGCAAGCGTCTGGGAGAGCGTTAAAAAGTGGTTTTACGAAAAAAAGTTAAATGTAAACCCCCCTTAATTTAAATCAAAGAATTTGATGGTGTAGTTTAAAATCCGCCTGGATATACAGGGTATCCCAGACACACCTAACTTCGTTATTTCAAATGAGAACCCCTATTTTTATTTCACATTCGTAATCTACGCAAAATTTCAAGTAGATTTGAGTACTCATATGACAATTTTGGACAACTTTTAAAAAATGTAAAATTTTAGCGTTTTTTTGCGCTAAAATCCGTTAAAATTGACCTAGGAGACTCGTTTTTTTTAATTCCACTTATTTTTTCCCGAAGAATCCAACTGTCTCAAATTTGAGCATCTTCGCATTCTGCATCACGAGATTTCGTCGCTAATGGCCTTTTTTCAAGTTTAACTCCAAATTCCATACTTCAAAAATGGAACTTAGCGATTTGTTGACGGAATTTTAATTTTGATGCATAAACACAAAAGACGCTGTAGCTCTTTCAAAATTTGTGGTCCGAAAGAAAAATTCCTTTCAACAAGTGCTAATTTTCATTTCTGAACTAAAAATTTGGGTTCTAACTTGAAAAAAGGCCATTAGCGACGAAATCTCGTGATGCAGAATGCGAAGATGCTCAAATTTGAGACAGTTGGATTCTTCGGGAAAAAATAAGTGGAATTAAAAAAAAACGAGTCTCCTAGGTCAATTTTAACGGATTTTAGCGCAAAAAACGCTAAATTTTGACATTTTTTAAAAGTTGTCCAAAATCGTCATATGAGTACTTAAATCTACTTGAAATTTTGCGTAGATTACGAATGTGAAAAAAAATAGGGGTTCTCATTTGAAATAACGAAGTTAGGTTGTGTCTGGGATACCCTGTATATCCAGGCGGATTTTAAACTACACCATCAAATTCTTTGATTTAAATTAAGGGGGGTTTACATTTAACTTTTTTTCGTAAAACCACTTTTTAACGCTCTCCCAGACGCTTGCCATGTGTTTCCGGACACCCTGTATACCTGTGATCCCCACATGCAAATCAAAACAGATTCGTGTTTTTTCCGTCATAGGCTACACCATTCTTCAATCCAGATTCAATCTTACAGACCCTGGACTTGGTTGATCTCAACTCAACAATGTCCGCCTTTAGCTTTTCCTGGAATACCTCCGGAGTAAAGAAACTATTTTACAGACTAGGAATGTTCATGCACTATGTACAACACAGATTAAGATATAGCCTAAGGCCCAAAACCATTGCTATTCACATATTTTACATAATATTTTGAGTTTCGTGAAAAGTGTAGTGTATAGAATCGTCTGCAGGAAGACTTCTGTCCAGCACAAATTGAGAGCCCATCTGAGGACTTAAACTACCTTTGAATCAAGCACAAGATTTAGGCCTTCCGCAGCCAAAAAACATCGTTATCTCTAGTCTTAGTGAAGGTCTCTCTTTAAGGACGTTTTCCACGGTATCATACGTTCGAGAAATACTATTAGGTGTACAAAATGAAACTCAGCCACAGGGTACATAAATTTGAATTTTGTAGATTTTAGCCGAGTTTCATTTTGTACACCTAGTAGTTCATTTTTTCAAAATTTTAAACATTTTAGGGGTTAAAGTCCATCAAAAGTTGACCTTCTCCGTGTAAGAAGGTTATTGAAGTATAACCATTAAGAAGGTAATTTTAAAGGCTTGTAAATCGTAAACCGTTACAGATATTGAAAAAATGCACTAAATAAAATCTGTTGGAAATTCAATTCTCTTTAATTTTTATTCTATTCATTTTTTCTCTAGAACGCACTGTTTTCAAGATAAATTTATTTTAAAAAAAATTATTTTCCGAAAATGGTGCATCCTAGAAAAAAATAATTAAGTGCAAATTTATAGAGAATTAAATTTGCTACAAGTTTTATTTATTAGGTGTACAAAATGAAACTCAGCCACAGGGTAAATTTGAATTTTGTAGATTTTAGCCGAGTTTCATTTTGTACACCTAATACTTTACAGGAATTTAAAATTTTTGAAAAATTGTGCAAAGGGTGCCCCATCAACGAGAATAGGGATTATAGTTGAGGGACTTCTGAGTAAAATGTTCATCAAGGATATTGTGAATTTGTCTTGTATTTTAAGAGGGCGGGACGTTTACTTCTCATGTTTTATCATGATATTCTGCTGCGTTGTGATGATAGACATTTCTGGGAGGAAATTGTAAACAGTGTCAAGTCTTATATGTTATGTTTATGTCCCTTTTGTTTTGTTAAACAAAGAAACAAGTAATTACCTTTTCTATCAAGGTGCTTCTGTATTTCTCGGAGGTTTCCAACCGTAGAACTTCGGGATTATCGACATTTCGGTTGAAAGATTGTTTTCGCGCCCGGTACCTGAATGTAATAAATTTAAATAGGTTCTAGCTAAAACTTTATTTTTACCTTGCTAATGGCACAGGGGTGGTAGTCGGTCTTGTATACGTTTTCTTGGGTGGGACGTAAGAAGGTCGGGTAGGCTTTTGAAATTTTCTAGGAGTCGAATCTTCATCTGAAAACAATATTTAATTTAGAAAAAAAAAAAGGGTATAGCGTGATAAGGGGGTCATTTTGGCCGAATAGTTTGTTCGAATAGTTTGCCGTCAAAATTGACGTCTTTCGAATCGTTTGTCAGTCAAATTCTGACGTCTTTCGAATAGTTTATCCGTCAAAATCGACGTCTTTCGGATAGTTTGTCCGTCAAAATCGACGCCGTTCGATTCGTTTGCCCGTCAAATGCAGACGCGTAAAATAGTGTAAAATTCATAAAAAATTGTTCAACACTGAAAAATCTGAAAAAATACGTTAAGATGCGTCTTTAGTTGCTCTATAAATCACAAGAAAGCTGTGCTCCCTATGACAATTAGTTCTCGAGATATTTAGATTTTTCGAAAAACAGAAATACCCATTTTTCTCGAAAACTGATGAAGTTTTTGATCTGAAATTTATGTCATCTTTTACTCTCATAGAGAAACATCTTTTAGAATTTTTTCGGGCAAATCGGTGTAAGGGCCCCTATCCCGATATAGCCTATAAATAGAAAAAAAGGAAGATTTTCTGTGGTTTTTATCGTTTATGCCTCGTCGTTGTAAATTATATCACGTTTTGGAGTTACGGTGACGTCATTGGATCTATTCATGTTCGGTAAATGATGGTCAAGTTTAGTCACAAAACGAATTCATAGGTCAAAAGCCATTTCCTTAACTTTTCTCCTCAAGTGACGTCATTGTGTCACGTTTACATAGAGTAATGTCTGTCCCGACGTCACGGTATCGTCATCTCTTTCTAGTCAAAATATGCAAAACTCACTTTTTATCACAATATCAGGTTTTCGAGTAGTAATCTTTCTTCGAATGCCGTCGTTGCCTCTATCGTATAAATGATACCTTAGCTGCACAGGGTTGCTTTCACTGCTCGTTTCTTCGTTTTTTTCCGTCCGCGCTCTAAACCTTTGGAGGTCCTTTTCGTGGTTTTTAGGGACGTACTTGGCTTTTGATTGTTTCTGAGGTGACCTCAACGAGTCCTCATCGTCGAAATCTTGAAGCCTCGAATAACCTCGGCTGTTTTTCGTTTCCTCTTTGTCCGAATTGACTTCATTTTTGACAGAGCTTTGCTCTATTTCTTCCAATATCTCTTCTTTTTCTTCAACATTTTCTTTTTTTCGCGTAGGAAATCGATATCTTTCTCTAGATTGAAATCCAATTTTCCCTTGCTTGTTTGTCGCCTCGTCTTTAACCGAATTTAAATCGACTTCGTTTTTAACCGAACTAGGTTCCAAAATCTCTTCTTTTTGTTCTATATTTTCCTTTTTTTGTATAGGTAACGTAAATCTCTCTCTAGACCTATATTTATTTCGATCAATTTTCGACGATTCCGTGACGTCTTTTTCTGAAATTTTGGTCGGACGAGGCGTGAAACGACTTCTATAGTTGAATTTGGGTTTTTCCGTTGTTTCTGCAGTTTCTGTTTTTTCGGACGTGAATCCGTTGCGGCTTTTGAGTTTTTCGGCCGGGAAAGCTCGAGAGAACCCCCGGGCCTAACCACGTTTTTTGAAACGGGCGTTTCTCTGGTTGGTTTTCCGGTTACTTCGAATTTTGTCTCGTCCGCGTTTGTCCTGCTCCTTAAACTCCCCCTTTGCCTAAAACTTTTACGAAAATTTGATAAACCTGCGCTCTTTTCTGTCGTCTCCTCTACGCTCGAGGCGGTCGCTTTTTCCTCTCTTCGCCCCTGAAAGGTGCAAAACACAAATTAAAAATAATTGAAAAATACTTGTAAAAAATATAAAAACATTTTTCAATACCAGGGACTCGTTTTGAAGACCTTTTCCTGCGCCACACGCATTTCTTTTTTCGCTTTCAACAAAGCCTGAAAAAACAGTTTTTGACCGACAACGCTTTTTAACTTTATAACGTGAAGATGATGTGAAATTTACAAAAGCATGATAAAGAAGGCATTGAAAATGATAAAGCTAGGATTGAGAATAAAGCGTGCCGAGGTCTACACAGATTCTTCAACTACAAACTTCTATTTTAGCCACAATCATATAAAATGCCGATGTTAATCTCAGAGTAATAAGCTAAGTAATAAGTAATAAGTTTAATAGTCGTTTAGCTTACTAAAAGCTAAACTAAGAAATAAGTTAAGTAAACGACTAAACGGTTAGGAAACTCCCCTATCTTCAAGTGGATGCTAAGCCCTCCTTACTTAACAGGATTTCTGGTTTGCTTAAAGTGTGACTTAAAGCAGGAAAGAGAAGATCGAAGAGGGCAGAAGGTTGGATAAGTTTAGAAAAAATGAATAATTAGCATTGACTTGATTTTTATCCGAGGCTAACCATCACCGGATGAAATGAAATGAAAAAGTACCAAAATTTCTTGAGGTCCACTTCCTGCTTTCTTCAGCTGCTTGTAAACCTCCGGGTAATTATCTTCGTCTGTCACTTCGTCGGTTTCGGATTTCGGATTCGATTCCTGAAATATATTGATTTAATTATAAAGATGTTTAAAATCGGCTTACGGATTTTGGTGCCCTTGCTGTCCCTCTGCCACGATCTTTGTAACTGCTTCTAGAGGTGGGTTTTTCCGTTTGGGGAGGTGAAATGATTTCTTCCGTTTTCGGCTCTGGGGATGTTTTAGGTAAACGTCCGCCGTGATTTCTCTTGGTCGCTTCTGTCGTTTCAGTCCGAGAGTGAAATCTTCTCGGGGTTTCTTCTTCTTTGATTCTCGAATTTTCAGTCTTTCGACTTTTCAATTCCGGTGTGTTATTTGCAGTATTAAATTTTTCGAGATTTAAACTCCTACCGCTGTTTCTCGCCCTAAAATTGGTACGTGTGACTCCTTCGTTTTGTCTATTAGACTGACTAGGCTCTCTTTGAGCATCTTGGCTTCTTTCTCTTTGAGAGAAGCTTTTCGTCTCTAAATTTCTCGAATGAAATTCTCTCGTTTTTGACTTTTCACCTCCCCGCGACGTAAACCTCCTGTAAGAAGGCTCTGTCGGTTCTGATTTAACTTCATCTTTTCTACTCGGTCTGAATTCTTCTTCCTGAAATAAACGACGCCTTAAAAAGGTCGGACACACCCGAAAATTCACCTTGATATTTAAAGAAAAGAATTTTTACTTACGAGATTGTCCGAAGAAGAGAAACGCCTCCCTCCTCGGCCCTGGGCTGAACAAGCAGCTGTACAGATCAGGAGAATAACCGTGGCCCCTTGAGACCAACGCATCTCCTTTTATGGCACTATAAAAAAATAATAATTAATATTAGACCAATGAATAAAAATCCATTATGCAAATTTTCAATATTTCTATCGCTTTTTCTTAACACCCATCAAAATCGGGAATAGCACTTAAGCATAATCAATATACATCTTTTCTCAAGTGCACTAGAGAATTATGTAACTACCGCCCCAATATTTTACGCTTCAACAAATCTACGCTTTGTGTGAGTGAAAGTTTTTTTTTTTCTGGCTCTTTTTTTGGTTCCGTTTATTTATCTTGTCCAGGTTTCAAATGTCAGGTACCAGTTTAAAGCCCAAGGACGGCCAGTTAAAATAAATGGAGCCGAGAATTTTAAAAAAACCGCTAAGTCGAGATATTGGAAAAACTTTATTCAGCACCAACTCGTTAATAACAAAGCTAGTTACTGCACATTTATTAGATTTGTCCTCTTAAGGAATTATTTATTATATTTCTTCACGAGCTTAGGAAATAACGCCAAGTTTTCTCAAAAATCGTGAACTTGTAAAAATTGCACGAGTCTTAATATTAGGTGTACAAAATGAAACTCAGCCACAGGGTAAATTTGAATTTTGTAGATTTTAGCCGAGTTTCATTTTGTAGACCTAGTAGTTCATTTTTTCAAAATTTTGAACATTTTAGGCGTTAAAGTCCATCAAAAGTTGACCTTCTCCGTGTAAGAAGGTTATTGAAGTATAACCATTAAGGAGGTTAATTTTTAAAGGCTTGTAAATCGTAAACCGTTACAGATGTTGAAAAAATGCACTAAATAAAATCAGTTGGAAATTCAATTCTCTTTAATTTTATTCTAACCATTTTTTCTCTAGGATGCACTGTTTCCGAAATGATGCATCCTAGAAAAAAATAATTATAGTACAAATTTATAGAAAATTAAATTTCCTACAATTTTTATTTTAGGTGTACAAAATGAAACTCAGCCACAGGTTAAATTTGAATTTTGTAGATTTTAGCCGAGTTTCATTTTGTAGACCTAATATTTCAATGATGGTTTATTTAAACAGAAGCTTTTTTTTTACATAGGCGACTACATCTAGGAAGTCCAACAGAGCGTATCGTGTTCACCGACATTTTTTGCGTAATAAAATGCATTCTGTTAAATTTACGCAATTTTCATTGTACATTCAAGGGTTTTTAAACATAATTTGCATTTACGAGTTTAAAACCGGATAAAAATATTCCCCACCGTAATCATTTGCTTATGGCAATGCCCTTTCACGTATTAAAATATCCAATTCCATAATCCAAATTTGAAATATTCATAATTTTTTTAAAAGATAAATTGTGAAAAATTGTCATAATTATGGTGTCTAATGATTTTTTTAAAAAACTTTCTCGAAACCACTTTCGTTCTTTGGGGCGAACCTGTTTTGACCGTTTCGGCTGGACCGGAGACTGCTACATTTTTGACGATGAGGACTTTCGTTTTCTTCCCGTCTCGCCATCCTTTTCATTGAAATCAAATCGTGATTTTTTTAAACAAAAGCGCCGTTTATTTAGATGTCCGGTACCTTTTAGGTACTTTTAGGTAGATTTTTAATATTTAAATAGTATTAAATTTTAGATTTAATCTTTATAATGTAAAAAGTCACGACGAAGCTTACGCGGATTTTTTTTCCGCGTGTTATGCGACACTTTCCAATCCCAGTGATTTATTATAATGTCTAATGAGAAGAGATTTTATAATTAAATCATGTTTTCACTACAATAATTTAAAAAAAAATAATAACCAAGAAACTCGTCAGCATGAGGGAAAAAATAAAGGAAGTCCTCATTCATGGTGAACACTGGCTTCCTGACAACAATAATATTAGGTGTGCAAAATGAAACTCAGACCCAAGGTAAAGAATTTTGTAGATTTTAGCCGAGTTTCATTTTGTACACCTAGTAGTTCATTTTTTCAAAATTTTGAACACTTTAGGCGTTAAAGTCCATCAAAAGTTGACCTTCTCCGTGTAAGAAGGTTATTGAAGTATAACCATTAAGAAGGTTAATTTTAAAAGGCTTGTAAATCGTAACCGTTACAGATATTGAAAAAATGCAGTCAATAAAATCTGTTGGAAATTTAATTCTCTTTAATTTTTATTCTATTCATTTTTTCTCTAGGACGCACTGTTTTCAAGATAAATTTATTTAAAAAAATTATTTTCCGAAAATGGTGCATCCTAGAAAAAAATAATTAAGTGCAAATTTATAGAGAATTAAATTTCCTACAAGTTTTATTTATTAGGTGTACAAAATGAAACTCAGCCACAGGGTAAATTTGAATTTTGTAGATTTTGGCCGAGTTTCATTGTGTACACCTAATATAATGGTATCGTGATACGCTCGAAAGATGCTTTTAAACATTCAGGTCTGCTAGACCCCATAGCGAGTTTTTCTGAGTAAAATAAGAAAAATGGACAAAAATTCCGATTTTTCTTTGAGCTGCTCCTAATATCCATAACTTCATAACTTAACATTCTTAACTTAATAGATTTCTTAGTTTAGTATATTTAAGTAAAATAACTCCTTTAAGGAAGTTAAAAAAACGGTTCTTAATTTCATTGTGACACTGTCACGGTCTTCAGACAAGGGTCTTCCAGAGAACTTCGTTTTAATTTCCTTAAAAAAATAATTGTGATACCCACCACGTCGGGTTTTCGGGGAAGGTTCTTCCAGTTTTAATAACGGTCAGTAAGTTAAATAAAAGCAAAATTTTTTTTAAATCTACAGACCTCTTTTACGTGACGAGATTTAAGCGATGTGATGCGTGATGGGAACATCAAAGGCTTTCTAAACGGTGATTTATAACCTTGAACTAATCGTAAATTAAGGATCCTCGACAATGAAAAATGCCTCCGATCAATCAATGTTGAAAAATTTTACGGTTTTTCCTCTGGTAAAAATTACAAGGAAACCAACAAAATATTTTTATTAACGGCATTGACATTCAGAACTTTTCACACCCACTCTCCTGTCCGTTCCCTTTTTTCGATTGTTTAATTTTACCTTTTCTTTCGCATAAAAAAAAGTCAATTCCGATTTTTTCTCATAAAAAAAAGGTACGTAAAAGTCCACATATTCTTCCGAAAAGCGAAAGGTGACCGATTTCGATCTTTACGCTAGTTAGACATAACGATTTTATTAATTAAAACTTCCGATTTCCTAACTTTACAACGTGTAAATAGTTTAATTAAAGATCAAAGTTTTAAAAACAATTGGAGCAGAAAAAAAAGAGGCAAACGTGAGGAGAAAATTTAAATAGGTAGGTATTACAGTTAATTTAATATCGACCTGACAAGAATATTGTGAAACTAGGGGGCAAGCCCCCTGAGGCCTTCGGCCTCCAACCCCCCTCCGGCTACATCCGGATTTTTGAACGTAGTTGTGACGTGCTCTGTTGCGCAGGGAAACCGCAATAAGTTCGAAAGTCGTATATTTTTTGCAAATAGTAGAAAATTTGCTCTAAGGTGTGGAAGTCCCCATAGAATGTGCTCTTTTGTACGCGGGTGTAGTTGTGCGACTACATTTGGATTTTGGTCCGCATAGAAGACGTGCTCTGTTGCGCAGGGAAACCGCAATAAGTTTGAAAGTCGTATATTTTTGAAAGCAATAGAAAGTTTGCTCTTAGCCCAGGAAGTCTGCAATAAATTTGCTCTTCTGTACGCGGGTCTAGTTGTGCGACTACATTTGGATTTTGGTCCGCATAGAATACGTGCTCTGTTGCGCAGGGAAACCGCAATAAGTTTGAAAGTTTGATATTTTTTGAAAGCAATATAAAGTTTTCTCTAAGCTCAAGAAGACCCCAATAAATTTGCTCTTCTGTACGCGGGTGTAGTTGTGCGACTACATTTGGATTTTTTCAGTAATAGAAGACGTGCTCTGTTGCGCAGGGAAACCGCAATAAGTTTGAAAGTTGTATATTTTTTGCATGTACATAGTAGAAAATTTGCTGTAAGGTGTGGAAGTCCGTAATAAATTTGCTCTTCTGTACGCTGGTGTAGTTCTTATCCTACTACATCCTGATTTTGGTTCGCAATATAAAACGTGCTCTGTTGCGCAGGGGATCGTAGTCGGTTAGCATGTTATATATTTTGGCATGTAGTAGAAAATTTGCTCTGCGTAAAGGGAGTTCCACATTTATATTTGCTCCTCACGCGGATCTTGTTGTAGGGGGGGATGTTGGTTCTTTTCGGTATAACAGTCTGTCTTCTGTTGCTGAGAAAAACGCTCTATGTTAGGATGCTAGACATTTTTTGGAACTCGAGTACTGATTTGTTCTGCGTCGAGGGAGTTCCACAATTATATTTGCTCTGCACGCGGATCTTGTTTGGGGGGGGGGGGATGTAGACCCTTTCAGTTTAAGGTTACGTTTTTTGTGGCCTTAAAAAATGCCTATGTTAGCAGGTTTGAGGTACACCCTTTTCCTCAATTTTTTTTAATTTACATCGATTTTGGAATTTTTTTAGGCAGAAACGGACTTCATATTCGTGTTCCTCGACCAAAAATACGTTAAATACCAAATTTTGGACGAAATCAAAAAATATTTTTTTCTGCCTCTAATAACCGGGTCCAAAATGGCGAAAATCGAGAATGGAAATTTGGCTTTAAAACTTCAAAAATTCATATCTCAGCTCGTGTTAAAGCCACAGAGCCGCTCCCAGGCCTATTGAAAGCTTGAAGTCCCCTCTTTTTATATTTTTTGGTCCGGTTCTTCTACTTCCATTCTTTCTAGCCTAAAACCCCACAGAAAGATAGATTTTTCTTAACTTACATTTGAATTTTTTAAACCTACTTTGAATTTTTTTAAACCTCCACCGATTTTTTCTAGAGTTTATTTCAACAGCCTGCATCCCCAAAAAAAGTTTCATCAAAATCGGCACACCCGTTCCCGAGTTATAAAATAAATACTTAAAATCTGACGAAATCTTAAGGGGGTACCCTTATCGAATCGCAGGGACACCAAAAAACCCGTTATTTCAATTCCAGTTCGAATCAGGATTTTTTTAAGCAGAAACGGACTTCATATTCGTGTTCCTCGACCCAAAAAACGTTAGAGACCAAGTTTTGGTCGAAATCAAAAAATATTTTTTTCCGCCTCTAATAACCGGGCCCAAAATGGCGAAAATCGAGAGTCGGAATTTGACTTTCAAACTTCAAACATTCATATCTCAGCTTGTGTTAAAGCCACAGAGCTGCTCCTAAGCTCATTCGAAAGCTTAAATTCCCCTCTTTTTTTATTTTTTGGTCCGGTTCTTCTAAGTCTATTCCTTCTACCCTAAAACCCCGTTTAAACATAAATTTTTTTCAATCTACTTTTGAATTTTTTAAACCTACTTGGAATTTTTTAGACCTCCACCGATTTTTTCTAGCGTTGATTTCAACAGCCTGCACCCCCCAAAAAAGTTTCATCGAAATCGGTCCACCCGTTCTCGAGTAATAAAATAAAAACCAAAATTTTATCAAAATCATAAGGGTACCCCCTTACAAAATCCCGGGAGCGTGGCAGCGTTCCGCACCGGATTTTGACACAAATTTTTAAAAAAATCGGGAAAAATGGTTAGCGAACTCCGAACCCCGATATTATATATCAAAAAACGCGGAATTTTGTCTACTTTCACGTGGTGTAGTCTGTTTTAAAATATAAAATCATGTGCTATTTTTAAAATGGCAAAAACTCAAGAAAAATTTGAAAAACGGCGTTTTTTTCGGCAACTTTCGAATTAAATATCTCCGGTCCTAATCAAGCTACAGAGCTGCGCCGAAACACTCCAGCTGGCTTTTCGGCTAAAGTTCGAACCTTTTTTGTCCGGTGTCTCTATCAGTTATAGTTTTTTTTAGGCGAATTAAAAACCGCGGATTTTATAGCATTTCTGTACATTTCGAAAAAAAATTTCAAAAATAAAAAAAAAATACTTCCGGATTTTTTAAAAATACGCGACAAAAGTTAGGTTAAACTATACATTAAACATTACATATTAGTATTTTTTTCAAAAAATCTAGATTTTTTCTTGAGGTTTTTAAAAATGGCCGAAGTTCAAAAACCGGGAAAAACGTCAAAAAGAGGCCTTTTTTAGCGTTAAACTCGCGAAATAAATTATTAAAGCGATTTTAAAAATACGCCCTTATTTTTCCCGTGAAATATGAGCGAAAACACGCCTGACAAAAGAAGTCCGGTATTTTTATGACGATCAGAGCGCGGCCTGGAGGTTTTTGAAAAAAAAATTCGATTTTTTCTCCTCTATGCCTGGGTTAGCGCTATATATATGGATAAGTTTCTGAAACCTAAAGAAAGTTTTAATAAATGCATTACAAAAGGAATAATGAAACAAAAGATTTTTAAACCTTTTTATTGTAATAATTTTATGTTAATAGCTTCCTGCATATTGAAATGAAGATGATAGGACGATTCTGAGGACGTCAGGTTTCACAGGCTTTTGTTTGAAGTAGACAGAGTATGAATTTTCGTTGAATTATTTGAGCCGGAGGCTCTTAGGTTTTTACGTAATGACGCAACGTCCTTGTTCATGTAACTGTAGCGACCATTGGGAAGGAATTAGCGTCACACAAAAAAATGGGACCGGTTTCTGAAGGAGGGAACGGCATCAGGATGTAAAGTGAGGAGTAAAAACCGTTCTGAAACTTATGGAGTTTTCTCTCTTATTTATATGAGAAAAAGGCTCAAAACTTAATTTTTTTAAAAATAGGTTTATAGGAAAAGGCTCCCAGCAATCAAGCTAATAATTAGCCAATCTTAAGAACCGTAAAGTTGAAGAAAACCTCAAAAATCCGCTGAAATCGTTGTAGCACTCATTCAAAGACTGTATAAAACCCATAAAAAGGGTGACACATGTAGATGAGAAGAGGTAGAAAAATATTAGGTGTACAAAATGAAACTCAGCCCCAGGGTAAAGAATTTTGTAGATTTTAGACGAGTTTCATTTTGTACACCTAGTAGTTCATTTTTTCAAAATTTTGAACATTTTAGGCGTTAAAGTCCAGCAAAAGTTGACCTTCTCCGTGTAAGAAGGTTATTGAAGTATAACCATTAAGAAGGTTAATTTTTAAAGGCTTGTAAATCGTAAACCGTTACAGATATTGAAAAATGCACTAAATAAAATCAGTTGGAAATTCAATTCTCTTTCATTTTTATTCTATTCATTTTTTCTCTAGGACGCACTGTTTTCAAGATAAATTTATTTAAAAAAAAATTATTTTCCGAAAATGGTGCATCCTAGAAAAAAATAATTAAGTAAAATTTATAGAAAATTAAATTTCCTACAATTTTTATTTATTAGGTGTACAAAATGAAACTCAGCCACAGGGTAAATTTGAATTTTGTAGATTTTAGCCGAGTTTCATTTTGTACACCTAATAGATAAGAAGAGGTAGAAAAATATAATCCCACCTGAAGTTAGGACAGAAAAGGGAATAATTTTAAAACAATTCTTTTTGGTAGATAGAAATGAAAATAGTTACGAAATTTTACGTCTTGAAAGCCCTCAGGTTCTCCGTTCTTTTGAAAATTATCGATGGAAAGTCCATTTTTACATGGTCGTAAACAAGTTATTGCGCTAAACCTGTCGGATCTTGTCCCAACTCTTTCAGAGTTATTAGTATTACAAAGAGACCACCAGAAAGGCCTCAAAAATACTAGGGAATTAATTAATTTTTATTCGTTTTAATTCTGATTCGTTGTTTTATTCATGAGAAAAGAGGGTTTCCTGAATGATATAAAAGTCCTAAAAAATAACGGAGAAAGTGAACCGCTTTTTGTAATTGGTGCGAAATAATTTCGAGAGTCTAAAGTGACTGGTGGATCGAAAAGGCGAAAGAAAAAAAATTTAAGACCTAAAAGCTTCACGTATTCAAACGCCCTCTTTTGTATCTTCACAGATAAGAGCTTACACCACAACCATTATAGAATTAGGCCTATCGTACGGTATTACTTCCTAGTTCAGCGGTTAAAGAAACCGTTTCTTTTTTAAAAATATATGGGCACGAAACCGTGAAGTTAAAGTTCAATAATTTTTTATTCAATCGAAACTTTTACTTACTTTTAGCTCTTTATGTGATTTAAAAACACATGAATGAAAGTAAAAGTGATTAAAAATCTATTTTTGAAAGTATCTTTAGTTCTACTGTTATTACTGCGTTGTTTCTTTCATACAGAAAAACAATAACAATTAAGGGATCGCCTTCAGGTTGGAAAGTTAATTTCTTTATAGCAGAAAAATTCTCTCACTATTAAAAAAACGTTAAAAATAGTTTGAAAGAATTGAAAAGAAAAACTAAAAGGTAGGTAAAAAAACTACTCGGTTACTTAATGCAAATAAGGATTGACCTGCTGTTATGTTGCGTCCAGTGAAAGTAAAGGCGTGGCATAAAGGGAGCAACGTAGACTGAAGAGAAAAAGCACAGCAAGAGGTCAAGGACGACCCCGATAAATTTTTAAATATCAGAAAACCAGATCCCCCCCCCCTCCAAATTTAATTTATTAGGTGTACAAATGTATGGTGTATGTGTGTATTAGGTGTACTCAGCCACAGGGTAAATTTGAATTTTGTAGATTTTAGCTGAGTTTCATTTTGTACACCTAGTACCTAGTTCATTTTTTCAAAATTTTAAACATTTTAGGCGTTAAAGTCCATCAAAAGTTGACCTTCTCCGTGTAAGAAGGTTATTGAAGTATAACCATTAAGAAGGATAATTTGTAAAGGCTTGTAAATCGTAAACCGTTACAGATATTGAAAAAATGCACTAATAAAATCTGTTGGAAATTTAATTCTCTTTAATTTTTATTCTATTCATTTTTTCTCTAGGACGCACTGTTTTCAAGATAAATTTATTTAAAAAAAAAATTATTTTCCGAAAATGGTGCATCCTAGAAAAAAATAATTAAGTACAAATTTATAGAGAATTAAATTTCCTACAATTTTTATTTATTAGGTGTACAAAATGAAACTCAGCCACAGGGTAAATTTGAATTTTGTAGATTTTAGCCGAGTTTCATTTTGTACACAAATATCTGTTTCAACTTGATGGTTACATTGTGCTCAAAAGAAGTTTTGACGTCTTTTTTATTTCTCTTTTCCGTTCAAATGTAATATTAAATAATATAAACTTTATTGATGTTCATCTAAAACGGAAGCTTTCTCTTCAAATTATAGCTTTCACTGATCGAATTTGCAACAATTTATTTGGCCGCCATATCAGTCTATCCAACAGGAAGAAAATGGTTCGAAAACGATTAGTCAACTTAACAAATGATTGCCTATTTCGAATAATTTCGGAATTTCGGTTTGAAAAACTGAGAATGTTTGAGGTTTTGCGGTAAATTAATATCGTAAATTAATCGTAACCCCCCCCCCCCTTTTTTTTTTCTTTCTAAAGATTAAAGAAAATGTACGCTGGCTGGAATACTTTCCAAAAAACCCTGCACTGGAGGGTGTGGAAATGAAGTTTTATTTAAAAACTATTCAACATAAACGGTAAAATGCCTTAAGATAGGTTTTCTCGATCAAACATTGCCCACAGTTCTTAATGGCCAAAAAACCCAAAAAGACAATAAAATTGGAACGAAATTGCAAAAAAGTCTGGTAAAATCGGAGTTTCTTTGGTTCAAAAACATAAAAAGTGTTTTTTTTATAGAGAAAACTAACAAGAACATCCGGGAAACCGAATAAAAAAAGGAGATTTTTTTTGCAGAAAATTATTAAAAAAACCTAGGTTTTTAGGAAAAATCTTCTCTTTGAGGAAGTAAAAAAAAAGTATTATAGTTAAGTTGGTTTTTGAAAATTTGGCCAGAAATCCTTGGAAAGAAGACCTTTTTTTTGGAGTTAGTTTATCATATCAACTTGACTTTTTCATGAGTTACAATTTAATAATTTTCTAACTTAAGATTAAAAGTAAATGCTTTCACTTGCAATAAAAAAAATTACTGACGATCAAAATCCCACTTCCGACTTCAAAAACACAGTCAGCGAAGAAAAACTATGCATACAAATGAAAAAAGTAATAGAATCCAAAGCACCTGTTTCTTAAAAGCTGATTGTAGACTTTTATTTTTCACTTTGTATGGATGAAAAGGGGAAAAAATCGACCTTTCAATCCATCACTTAAAATGTTTGAGTAAAAGTGCGACGTGCCAAGGATGTTATTTCCGCTCAAGCTTTCCTTATAAAAAAGTTAAAAACAGGCCGACGCGTGGAGAACGTTTTTTACGAGCGAGCATTCTTGGAAAGAATTTTGATGTCCAAATATTTACATATTAGAATCTACCAATGAAATGACCCTTTAAGATTACTGTAATATTTTAAATAAATTGTAAGAATGGTCTAAAATGATGTGAAAAATGCCAATTTTAATGTCAAGAAAGTCTACTTCCGCGGATGGACAGTTGCCCTTTAGAAATCTATTCAGACACTTTGAAACGTTATATCGGGTATTTTTATCGATGAAAGCCGTCAGAATTCGCTTCAAAGGTTAAAATTTGAAACTATTTTATGTAATTTTGTTTGTTTCGATGATGGAAGGAAAGAGTTCGTTGAAAATCCTCCCTGGGCGCGGAAGCTGGAAAAGGTGTTTTTTTAAGTTTTAGACTTAGTTATCCTTGATCGAAAGTTCGCCGATCGAATTTTCCACGCTAATCACAAAACCTCTCCTTTCAAGGAAGGAATTTCATAATTCTTTAACTTTCATGTTTCACCCTTCAATAAATCACGAATAGGATCAATTTCAAAAGTGACTCCCGGACGAATGTTTCGTAACAGAAAAAAAAATATTCAAGGGCCTTTCTATTATTAATCTGGAAGGGGTCTTTTTCTTACTTTCTAAGACAAAACTGCTTAAGTCTCTTTGTAATCGTACGTTTAAATCATTCCGACAGAAAAGCGTTGACAGGAAAAAGAGGGGTGGGGGGGGGGAGAGAGAGAGAATTACTACATAAAAAAATAAGTTTCAATTAGAAGCTCTGAAAAATTGTTCTTTTTTGACAGAAATCACGTAATCACGAACCCGGTAAGATCAAAACATCCAAGACATAAAAGGTGCCTTACGTCCCCTTTCACGGAGCATCCCTTTTTATTTTTATAATAATCGAAAAACGAAAGTTCACTCTTCTTCCGATTAGAAATTCTTTCAATAATTTCAAGTGACAAAAAAAATATTGATTTTCATCCTAGAGAAAGTAATTCGTGACTTCACTTCAAATCATTTATTTGGACCATAAATCCTTACAGACTTTTTCAATCCCTCTCATCTTTTCGGCCAAAACAACCATTTACGAAGGTTTCTACAGTCTTTTGGTTAGACGTCCTTTTCACTGGATTTTCGGCCGTTTTATTGCCAATGAAAATGGATTTTTGAACGTTTTGGCCTAAAAAAAAACCTTTTTACGGTCTTTTAGACTAGAAGCACCCATTTAAAATGTTTCTAAGTTTTTTCCCCCTTTCTCTTAGGGAATTTTAGCAAGGTCCCCTTGTGCCTCTTTGGCAACGGCTCTGCTGTATCAAAACTATCACAAAAAACTTCCTTTTTTCAAATTTTTTGCATTTTTCGACCAAAGAAGCCAATATCCAAGACTACCATGAATATTAATCAAAAGAACAAGCAATAATTTTTTTTTTTTTTTTTTTTCCAAGCGGATACACGACGAGATTTTAGAAAGCGATATTGACCAACATCGCCAAACAAGTGCATATCCTTTGTAGGCGGCAGCTCTAAATTTATAGGTGTATAGAGGTGAATAAACTTTAATTTCATTTTAACAAAAATAAAAATCCAATTTTTTAAACATAAGTGAAAGTAAAATCAATTTCGGACCTATTTTAATACTACAAGCTTTACTTAAGAGTCAATTGATGTATTAATAAAACAATTAGTGAATTCTATTTTTAATTAGCATACAATAGGATTTTAAAAAAAGTAATTAATTTTCCGTCTTGCTCTGTTATATAAACTTTCGCCGATGAAACAACCTTGACTTTCCGTCTTGTTTCCCAGCTATGAAAAAAATTGTGCGGAAGAAAACATCAGCGGAAAAAAAAAGTTCCCAAAGTGCATCGAAATCACAAGATTTCGTTTTTAACGTATATAATTTTAAGCCATCACACGCTCTCACTATACAAAAACTGACATTTTAAAAAGAAGCTTTTTTTTTATATATTGTTGTTGTCAAATATCCGAAAACGGCTTTTCATAAAGGGCAACGAGAAGGCGAGATAACGCGGAAAGGCTTTAATAGTGCAGGGACCCGTTTCTTGTCAGTTTACTCTCACTTTTCAGACCGGACTTTATGATCGTATTTTAAAAAGCCGACACTCCGCTTTTCTCGCGACTTTATGTTTTAAAAAACGCAAACACATCCCATCGAAACGTATAATTAAATAATTTGCATCTGATATTATGATAAGTAAACTAACTTTCTTAAGAAAAAAAATTTATTAAAGTTTGCACATAAGAGAGGGAAAACGCGGTGATTAACGAGTTGACATGGAAGCCATAATCGGCTTTTAAGCTTGTTTAATGACGGCTAACGACTTCAAAGGAGGCAGAACGTGTAAAATCGAAAGTAGAAAAAAAAAGCGAGCGTTCACCTTTTCTTTTGTTTTCCGAACGTAATTGGTCCTAGTTGCGTACGCGTGTGGTCGCAAAAACTTCCTACTCAAGAAAATTGGCAAAAACTTCAACACGATTTTCATGTTGGGTTTTATCGAGCCGAAACGTAAATCAATGACGTTGAGTTTTCAAGTGGCACCTCAAAAGCCTGAAGATAAAAGAAATCCGTCGTCTATTTACCGTTCAATTAACATAAATTAAGCAATAATTCCTTTTTTTTTAACTGCTATTATTTATTTGAAAGTGGCAGTCGAAAGGCAAGTTTTTAATGTAAAGCGACCTATTTTTAAGTACAGTCATACCTCTTAATATCAGATTTCCGGTTAAGTTTTTTTTTTTTTTTTTTTTTTTTTTGCGTAATTTTCTCCACCCGAACTTTCAAAGATCCGGTTTTGGGCGTCTAGAAATGATCTATTTCGTGAATAAAAGTTTCTTGTGGCCTGAAGAGTATAAAAAAGTTTTAAAAGCACAAAATTAAATTATTGTCAACCTTGGGTTTTGAACCAGAAATCAGCCCCGGACCTTTCCAACTCAAAATGCAGTCGACCTTGCAATGTCCTCCCACTTTTTTGTGTAGTTTTCCCTCCAATGCTAATAAAACATTTTTTTTCTTTATGCTGGGGTTACGATGTAATCTGAATCTCAAAATTTAACTTCTTCAGCAATTTTTTCAAAATCAAATTTTCAGCCCCTATTTCCCTCTCCAAAATATTTTGCAATATTTGATTAAGTACCAAAGATGTCAATCATGATGAAAGGGAAATAGGCCCAATTACAAAAAAAAATAGTGTCAACATCCAAGCCATTAATTTTTTTTAACATTTCAATATTGAAATAGTCGAAAACGAGTTCGAAATGAGCTTCTTGACATTAACAAAAAATTTATAATATTTTTAAACAATTAAATTTTGTAATCTATGCCAAGGGAAGCCGGATAGTATTTGCCTCACTCCAATTCCACAAGTTAAGTCCGACAGTACTTTCACTAAAGCCCGAAGGCAGAGAACGAAAATAAAATCAGAAAAATTTTACGTACTTTTTTTTCTGGACAAACCCCGGATTTTAAAGAATTTCAATTAAAATTCTTTTAAAAATATGGCGTAATTTTATTTACAAAAGAGGAGTTGGCAATTTCAGTTTTACACGTTTTGATCTGCTCGGGAGGCTTTGTTTGTTATCCCGTTTCGCTTTCTGTTCTTTATAATGAAGCCGAGGATGAATTTCAACGAGTAAGGAAGAACTTAATATCAAAATGTAGAAATCGATTTTCTCGAATATAAAAGGCGTCTTAAAATACCGAAGAATTTCGGTCGATATCACAGAAATTTCAGACAAACAATCATTATTTTTATTGTTCTTGGAAAATTTTCTAAAGAGTTAAAAATGAAGATATTAAGAAATAAAATGAAAATAGATTTCAAATTAGCAACCAGACGTAATTATTCCCTTTTACTTCCTTAACTACCAACAGCTTTTTGCAAAAATGCAATCATTTCAGTTCTTCCGCGGTCATTTACAACAGACAGAAGTAATTAAATTGAAACAAAACTAAAATTTTCATTAAAAATTATTTCCCTTGCGTGATAACCAGAAATCCTAACTACATAAAAAGCTCGAAAACGGCTGGACCGATTTAAGAGGCGATTTGTAAACTAAATTTTTTTTAGTATTTCTTATAAATTTTGTCTTAAGAGGCTTTTTATTAAGTCTTAATAAAAATAAAATCTTACCGAAGACTTACCGAAGAAATTTTATCCTGAAAAATGCACTTTACAATGTACATAGTACATCAGGGGGCACTTTTTTGAGAAAAACAATTTTTTGAAAATTTAAAACTCCGCCTTTATAATTTTGGCTCTTGAGGGCGGACACTACATGGCAAGAAGGAAAAAAGACTGGGAGTCCGTATACGCGTGGCCACTTTTTCCCCACTCGGGACCTTTCCCCTCGGTCCTCCTAAAGGCCCACCACTCAACTTTTTTTCCTACCCTTTCGATTTAAAAAAAAAAAAAAATTCTCTCATGTGGATCGAATTACAATTTAAAAATTCTTTGGAAACAAAATTTTGAAATTCAATTTTTGACATTTTTTATCGCAGAATGGGCGACCGTTCTTCAGAGAGGGTAGAAACGAGAAAATCGAAGGAAAAGCCAAAAGAAGGTAAACCTTCGGGGACGTCAAGTCCAAAGTGCATGAAATTGCTACATGATGCACCCTTTCGCCGGCCGACCTAAAATTTTCGGGATATCCTAATATCACAGTAGAAAAGGTCTGTATTCAACTGCAAGTCGACCGGTCCAGGGAGCCGAGATTCAGATACCCAATCCAAATCGTCCATCCACATACACTTTCGTACTTTCCGGTTGGATTTAGCTTGGCGGGGTGGAACGCTGCCGCGTTCCTAGTCAGAACTCGTATAAAAAATTTTATTTTTTAGATTTGTCAAAAAGGCCGCCATTCGTTGTTCCAAGTAAAGGGAAAGAATAAAAGATAATTTTTAAAATCAATATTTCAGCACGACGTTACAATCCGGAAGATGCTTCAAAAGGTAGTATTTTTTGGTATCTTGTGGACTGTAAATTAAAGATTTTTTAGAAACAATAAAAACTTCAAGTAATACCAGCAGTGATAAAGGTAAATCAGAGAAGTTCCAAGGCAGCTATCCGCCATTCTAACTTGAAAGTAGTCGAATATGTAGTTTTGTTGGATGCAAGGAAAAAAAATTAAGAATATTTAAAAGATAATATTTGAAGGGCGGTTAAAAAAATTAGAACAAAGAGGATAGTTTTGATTTTTTTTAATTACTACTAGGTGTACAAAATGAAACTCGGCTAAAATCTACAAAATTCAAATTTACCCTGTCGCTGAGTTTCATTTTGTACACCTAATATTTTTGCTAAGCATTGATGAACGCCATATTTTTTTCCAGGCAAGAGAAGAGGGCAACTAGCACTTGGAAAAAGTAAGATATAAATTTTTTAATGTTAATTTAGTGGTCGGAATTCACCAATGCTTTTAAACTTCAAACTGAGAAAAATAGGAAAGTAGTAAAAAAAAAAAAAAAATGTAGGCCCCCAATGGGATTCGAACTTTGGGATTCATATCCAATATCTGCCAACTATGGGAACATTGTTCTTGTGTCTACGATCTGGATGTTCATCCCACCTTTTTTCCAGTTTTTACTGTAATGTTATTTCCAGGAAGACGAGTTGGCACTAATCGAGAGTTTCATTTTGTACACCTAGTTCATTTTTTCAAAATTTTAAACAATTATGCGTTAAAGTCCATCAAAAGTTGACCTTCTCCGTGTAAGAAGGTTATTGAAGTATAACCATTAAGAAGATTGATTTTTAAAGGCTTGTAAATCGTAAACCGTTACAGATATTGAAAAAATGCACTAAATAAAATCTGTTGGAAATTTAATTCTCTTTAATTTTTATTCTATTCATTTTTTCTCTAGGACGCACTGTTTTCAAGATAAATTTATTTTTAAAAAAATTATTTTCCGAAAATGGTGCATCCTAGAAAAAAATAATTAAGTACAAATTTATAGAGAATTAAATTTCCTACAATTTTTATTTTATTAGGTGTAAAAAATGAAACACAGCCACAGGGTAAATTTGAATTTTGTAGATTTTAGCCGAGTTTCATTTTGTACACCTAATAGAATAAAAAAATTTTAACTACCTACCTACTTTTTTAATTTCATTTAATTTATTATTTTTATTTATTTTTATTTTTTTTTTTTTTTAGGGAGAAGCAAGAATGGTACGTGGAAAATTCTTTATAAAAACCAATGAGGGCATTTCTTTTTTTAGCACCTCAAATGCCTCAAGACTCAGAGAAAGGTAAAAACAAAGGTTAAAAAAATTTTAAGCCCAAACTTCTTTAGAAGAAGAAAAGAAACCAGATGAAAAGTCAGAAGAAACTGTAGAAACTGAAGGTATGAATATTGTCTGTTTCTTGACCAAGTTTTAACTGTTTTTATTGCAGATGAGAAGCCTCCTAGACAAAACATTTGTAAAAACTATATTGCTTATTTCTTTTTTTTTTTTTTAACCAAAAATCTCAAGATATTGACAAAAATCTGCCAAAAGAAAAGCCCAAAAAGGCTGAAAAAGTTAAGGAAATGCCTGATAAAGAAGGGTCTCCTTTTTATAAAGGAGGTAAAGTAATAAAAAAATTCAGAAGACTAAAATCCTGTTTATAGACGTTCCCGATGATTTACAGCCACGGTTTTTCCGAACAACACGCGATCAAGTATTAACAAAAATTTTAAATAATTTGTATAACATAATTTTTAGGAAAAGATGCCAAAAAAAGGTAGAATGAGATCCTAAATTTTATTCTAGAGGACATTTTTTTAAGATGATGAGCCAGAAGAACAGGATGGACAAGACAAGCAAAAAAAAATTTAGAAGAGCCATGCCCTACAGGAGACGGAACAGTAGAAAATTTAGAAACTGAATTTATGTAAAAATTTAGAAAAACGTTATTTTTTATACCAACTTTTAGGTATCTTGCATCGGCTCTAAAAGAGCTTACGCAAATGATGACTGATTTTAAAACAAAAAGAAGGGTTTTTGAATGGATTGATAAACTATACCAACCAGCTTACTTCACATCGCCTCTTCTTTTAAAAAGGAATTGTAAAATTTAATTTTCATTAACTCTATTCTTATTTTGTTAAAGATATTTATTCCAATTAGTTCTCATGTGTATCAATGATGAACTTTATGGAATATTTTCAAGACCTCCTCCACCACTTGGAGAAGCTTTGCCACAAGTAGATTCTTGGAGGCCTGGAAAAACACCTAAAGCTCGTTGGGAAAGGAATCAATTTTGGAAAGAACTTTTCGAAGGTTATTAAATACATTTAAAATTATTCTTAAGCAAAATTTCAGCCGCTGTTGAAGAAATTGATGATAGAGACCAACATGTACTAGAATGCTATTATCATGGAGATCGATGCCAAGTATTTTTTTTTAAATCATTTCATGGGAATAAAAAATTTGTTTAGAATGATGATGATCAAGAAACAGGGCAGCTTCTAGACGAAGAGTTCAAATTTTTTTACATTTGATTCAACCTTATTTGAAACTAGTGGAAGACCCGAAGGCTAAATTGAGTATTGCTTTGTGGCTTCAGTTGTTGTCAAGGGTACAACCTTCGTCATGTACAATAATGAAAGGGATTAGAAATGATTACATGCAGGCTTTGGTAGGATATGTTCAAGATGATAGATTGGTTGGACCGTTTCAAAATCCTCCTGAACAAGAGTACCTGGTACCGATCGGAGAAGCAGTTGAGAAACTTGACAATGAAGCCAAAGTAAAAAAACACATAATGTTCCTTTTTTAATGATACAGGACGGCGAAATGTATCTCTCTCTTACACCCCACAGATTTATCTTCGGGTCGAATTTACCATGAGTTAAGATGCCAAGTAATTAAGTTGGTCGACTTTACTATTGCCTTACTATCAATTCGGCTTCCATAGCTTAGGGCTACAAACCCAACCGTCATAGGTCCAAATCCCAGTGGAGGCCTAACTTTTTTTCTACTCAAAACTTATTACTATTAGGGGTACAAAATGAAACTCAGCCACAGGGTAAATTTGAATTTTGTAGATTTTAGCCGAGTTTCATTTTGTACACCTAGTAGTTCATTTTTTCAAAATTTTAAACATTTTAGGCGTTAAAGTCCATCAAAAGTTGACCTTCTCCGTGTAAGAAGGTTATTGAAGTATAACCATTAAGAAGGTTAATTTTTAAAGGCTTGTAAATCGTAAACCGTTACAGATATTGAAAAAATGCACTAAATAAAATCTGTTGGAAATTTAATTCTCTTTAATTTTTATTCTATTCATTTTTTCTCTAGGGCGCACTGTTTTCAAGATAAATTTATTTAAAAAAAATATTATTTTCCGAAAATGGTGCATCCTAGAAAAAAATAATTAAGTACAAATTTATAGAGAATTAAATTTCCTACAATTTTATTTATTAGGTGTACAAAATGAAACTCAGCCACAGGGTAAATTTGAATTTTGTAGATTTTAGCCGAGTTTCATTTTGTGCACCTAATAATTTACTCAGTTAATATTTCAAAAAAATTACAGTTTTTATTTATTTTATTTTTAGCAGTTTGGTATTCCGACAGGGAATGAAGTTGAACGTTTTGTAGCTCAACAGCCTCAGCCAAAAAGCGGCGCTTTTTGTTTTATCGCAGTCAGCGGCGATATGCAAAAAATCAACAGTTCAGTTTCGCCGAGAAAGCAAAGAAAACTGCCTTTTAGCGCCGCACAAAATACAGAAGGTTTTACAAAAAATTAAAAAAATAAAGTCTATTTATTGCTAAAAAGTTGGTTTTCTACAACTAAACGACGACTCCTCCTTTTGCTTCACCTAAAAATGGAAAAAAATTAAAACAAACAGAAAATACGCAATCAATTACTGTTGACATTCTTGATACTCCTGGGTTTTGTTAATGGCCTTGGAGGATGAGAAGAATCAGGCATTTGTTGTAGCTAAAATTTATGTATTGATTTTATTATTTATTCAAAAATTAAACAAACGTGTTCATCGATAGCTCTGAATTGCCATTTCCAAGATATTGAATATAAGAATGGCCTATGATCAAAGCGATTGTCATCTGGGGAATAAGACTCAGCATGAACGCTAGGGTCAAAATGGTCATTTTGTGCCTATTTATTGCGTAGTAACGGAAAAAATGTTTGACTTTTTCAGCAACCTGAAATTCGAGGTTAAAAAACGTTCGATTGATTCAAAAAACAAACTTGTTGCGGAGTTCGATCTTTCCAGTTTCCTGAAAGAGTGCAGAACATGGAATATGGGCCAGCGCATTCGATTTTTCGTATGCGTCCCATCGCTGACAACTCGTCGTAAGTTAAGCCCATATCGATTTCATCGGTTTGAACAATTTGACCATCCGAAAGAGGCATCAATTCAGCGGTCGCTGGTGCAGATAATATATCATTGATTGCAGTTAAATGGAACCTAAAATGAAACGTTGAATTGTATAATTTTAAATTGTCATTACCTGTCTTTAGCATATTTTAAAAATGACTTCAAATCAGTTTTTGATATCCCTCCAATCGGATTAATATCCGCAGAACTACAATCGTATTTGGTAAAATAACCTCTGAGAGATTCATCAACATTTGCAGAACCCAGAACTAAAAGTCCTCCAGGACGATTATTAGCCCAAAGCATAAGCTGGGCAAACAAATAAGACAAAACCATTCTTACTCTTGCCTATAAATAAACATTTAGAAACTTTTACAATAAAAATAAATATAATACTAACTTGAACATTTTGACGGGCTAAACATTCTCTCGGTGTTCCTCCATGGACTGAAAAATTAGGTTTCATCCCAGTTACAGAGAGAAAATATTCAATAATGCAGTTACTGCTCCCGATATATTAATTTCTATATGATAGCTAAAATAAATAATTCAATAAAGCTTATTGATAATATTTTCTAATTGCCTTCCAATTTCTTGAGATAGTTTCTTCGCTCTGGCTTTTGTTTCGGTTGACGAGTTTTCGCTAGCCATGTAACAGGTAAAAAAAAGTTTTTTACATAAATCTTTTGGATCTGAAGGAATGTAAGTTTGGTCTGAAAGTAAATTTCGAAGTGCCGCCAAAACGCCATTCTCTAAAAATACAATAAATAAAATTTACGATTTAAGAAAATGGTTTACCTGGATTTTTACAGGTTGAAACAAGAAGATTACACATAGAGAAGACAATACAAGCAGTGCTGCATGAATCTACACCTCCACTTAAAGGTAAAAATAATCCTCCCTGAGCAGATCGCCTAAAATTAAGATGCTACAGGGGTTCCAAAAGTGCGCCAACCCTTATTTTAATAGCAAACCTTAAGTAGTCCCAAAGCCAACAGGCAGGTCCTAAGCTGATCTCTTCTTCTGGCGTATGGTATTTCCAAGCGAGAGGCCTTGTCTCACAAAATGGTGTATTGCTTGTAATATACGCAGAGAGTTTAACTTTAGGATATTCCGTAGAAAAAATCGCTTTTGAACTTTTGTTCCTAAAATTTGAAACTTTATCTAAATCCAGAGTCGCTGTCGCAACTTCCTAAAAATTTTTTAATTTAATATTAAAAGATGAATTGACACATACAACTTCGACAAGAGAGAACTGTTCAGTTTTTGATAATATTTCTCCATTGAGAGCTATATGGGAACAACCGTTGAAATAAACTCTTCCGCCGTCTCCTCCACGAAGATTACTATATAGATAACATCCACCAGCCTAAATCATTGGTATTAAAAAAAATAAACTAAATAAATTCTCTTCTCACTTTAAATGTAGCTGATCTGACAAGGTCCACGACCAAATTAGCTTTCCTTAATTCCATATATGAGCCGGAAGCATTTACAATAATCTCAACGCCTTCGTTTGCCAGAGCAATATGGGAACTGAAAATTTTTTAATATATTTGAAAACTTCAAATTTTACCTTTGAGGGTGCCAGAGTTCTTCACATATTTCAAATCCGATGGAAGTATCCTTCGCTTGAATAATAGCATCACCTATGGGCGCAACTTCCTGACCAAGTGATTCAGCGACCACTTTTGGTAAATAATAATCTTCTATTTGTTTTTCCTGAAAATTAAATATAGTAAAATAATTGAATTCTATTCTTAAGTATTATTATTCTAAAACAGGGGTTCCTTAAGTGTGCCCTGCGGAACCCTTGGGTTCAATAAGTTTTATTTTAAAAAATCGCAGGAAATAGAGAAAGGAAACACGTGATGAAACGTGTTTTTACATGTACGTTAAGTTTTTTAGATTAAATAAGGGTTTTTGTCAAAATTTTAGTTTGTAAAATTTTTGAGCCCAAAAACCATTTTCTTGCCCCTACAAATTATCTGCACATCTAAATTAAAGTCAATCTGAATAAGAAAAATAGGGTCCGCCATTACAAAAGGGGTCCGCTGGCTGTAAAGCTTGGGAATCCCTATTCAAAAAGATTAAATACTTTGCTCCAAGGAGTGAACCAGCGAGATTCCCTGTAGTTTCCAGAATCGCACAACATCAGCTTAGGACGTATTAAGAGTATTTTTTTATTATAAAAAATCACACGGCAGTTGAAGGTTTTGTTTTTGTGAACAACAGGCATTCCGACGTCTACGATTATATTTGTGCAGAGAGGGTTATCATGAGAGAGACCAAAACTTCCCATGAATGGTGCGAAGTGTCTTTTTCGAAAAAGTGATCTTCGCATGTGTAACCTCTGAAAAATGTTTATTTGATCAATTAATTTTTTTTAAAAAGAAACTGACGATATCTCTAGTTCAGGGCCACTTCTGTAGACAGCTCCGGCGCTTTTTGCTTTTTTAATGCTTTCTAGTATACGCATCAGATTCCCTTCAAAGTCGAGCGCCCATTGATTTAAAGTTGAGACAGCAACTGTGATGACTCGTCCCATTTTTCTTCTAAAACCGTAGAAAACAAATTAGTCTTAAATCAGGGAACTAAAAAAATTGCAATAAAAACAAAAACGACTTAACTTCAAGATTACACTCCTGGTAAATGAGCATTTAAAAACAACAAATTAATATTAATTAAAACAAAAGATCCTAAGAATACTTACATAATGAATTCCCTTTTTTTAAAACACTTATTGATCAAACAATACCCGGTTTCTACGTAAAGAATGGAATGTCAAGGTCAATTTTTATCATCTTATACAAAAAAAGGTACATCCGGTCAATTTAATTTTTTTTTTAAGGCTTCCAAATACCAAAAATGATCAATGATGGTAAGATCAACGCTGTATGAATATTTTAAAAATTAATTTTAACAAAAACCCTAAAATTGATACAAGATAAAAATGAAGTAAATACTAAATAAACAGAGTAATTTGATAAAGAAATCGTTGGGCGCTCTCTGAAGCTTGAGGGGAAAGCATGTTGGAAACTTGGAATTTCAACATGGTTCATAAGTTGTAAGGTTGATTTGGTTATCATTTCTTATTTAATTCCATAATTCACTTTTTATTAAAGATTGATTGAATGATTATTTTCTTGTAATTTGGGTCGATTAGTCTTGAAATCAGCAATGTCGTCAAGATGGTAATCTTTGTGTTTGCTTGTAATCATTATTGATTGTTATTCTTTAGGTATCCTATTTTCCGAAAAGGGAATCCGCAGTTAAGGATTTTCCTTCCGGACTTTTGGCTGAAGTTGGTGCATCCTTCGATGGTCAGCCGAAGAACGTCGTCCAGTTCATCGCCCCCACACAAATGTCGAGCGTTGATATAAAAAATTATTTGGAAAAAATTTATAAAGTTGAGGTCGCTCATGTTAGATCTGAGATAGAAGAAGGTAGTTTTTAGTTTTGTTTCTTTGGTTTTTATTTTATTTTTTGAACAGGAGAGCTCAAGAGGCAAAAAGCCAAAGGATATATTGTTAAAGGCGATGATTTCAGAAGAGCTTTTGTAACATTGGTAAGCTATGATTAATTTTTTAAAGTAGGCCTTAAGCTGTGCGGGGTATCTCCCAAGGGTTCCAACTTTGCAAACCGCTGATCAGTGTTGGGCGTAATCGTAATTTCGATTACGATTGTAATCGCAAGTTTCTTGATTACGATTGTATTATTACGATTGTAATCATTTTTTTTACAATCGTATTTATTTTTTCTGCGATTACGATTGTAATCACATTTTTTTAACGATTATAATCGTAATCGTATTTTTTTCTGCGATTACAATTGTAATTGTATTTTTTTTTCAGCAATTACGGGCGTAATCGTATTTTCGTTAGCGTTTACTCGTATATGACATTTTTACTATTTTTTTACTACCATTATAATATGAGTACGCCCGTAATTGCTGAAAAAAATGCGATTACGACCGTAATCGCAGAAAAAAAATACGATTGTAATCGCAGAAAAAAAATACGATTACGATTTAATCGCAGAAAAAAATACGATTATAATGGTAATCGCGGAAAAAAAAACGAATACGATTGTAATTGTAATCGGGATTACGATTATAATCGTAATCGTAATCGTAATTGCGATTACGATTACGCCCAACACTGCCGCTGATCTTCACAATATTTACTGACCATGTTTTTTTTTCTTTTGATTTTCAGAAAAATGGAGAAACATTTGAATTTCCTGACATCACCTCAGAAAGAGAGAAAAAGGACGAGACGGAATATAAAAAGTACTGAACAAATCGCTCAGAATTTCAAAAAATTCGACGACAAAAATAAATCCCGCCCTGGAATCCCTGCCTGGTTCGGAATTTAAATTAAAAGCATTTTGTAGATTTTTTTTTAAATTTAGGTCTATTTTGTACAGTAATAAATTATTCACATATTTTATCTTCTTACTCAGACAAGTTCCTGAAAATCCATTTTTTTATTTAGTTTAAATTTTAATTTTGAAAGATGAAGTCCTTACTTATTTCAGCGATTTTTATATCATGTTTATTTTATTTAATTGTGGGTCAAACTACCGTTGCTCCGGCTGCAAAAGAATCTAAATTTTTGGTAAATTATATTTTTGTGTTGATAAAAGAATTTAATGACTATTTGTAGAAAAAACTTAAATCTTTTTTCATCGATACAGCAGACTGTGCTAAGAACGTTAATATGGCGACTGTCAGAGAAATTGGAGGATTTTATTTCTGGTTTTCAGACGTCATCCTTGGACTTTTTAGAGTCAATTAAAAAATTTCATAATTTAAACAAAATGGTAAAAAAACATTTATTTTTTGTTCGTTTATTGTACTAATGAGACATCTAATTTGTACATAATATTGTCATTAATGTTGCTGACTTAGATTTTTTTCTAAATTACCAAACAATTTTCGATTACATCAATCCAACCAATTTTCCACCGACCGCATCCAGAGCTTGTGTCACGCTTTTTCCAACTTGACTAATTTTCTGTTTTGGGAACTAAAAAAAAATAGGAAGGTCAAAATTAAAATTAAACGCAGGATGTAGTTTTATCCTTAATTTTGTCAATATGATTAAATTAACTATATAATGAGGACCTCAAGGGTAAACTTACTTGAAAAGCGTTGGTCGCGAAATTTGAAAACTGATTGTAAGCGTCGACTAATTTTTTCCCAATTGTATGCTGGACGTCGTTGCAACATTTTTCCGCTTCTGTCAATGTATCTAAAATAGGTTGTGGCTAAAAAAAATTATTAATAAATAAATTATAAGTTGCTTTTACATTAAGTTTAGCTATGATTTGGTCTTGGATCACATTCGTACTGGGCAGATCCCTTAATGGAAGACAGAGCGATACTTCAAGTACCATCATAACAACAAAGCAAATCAAGTAAAGCTTCATTTTGTCTGTAAAAAAATACATGAGGATTTTAAAAAATTACTTTCTCTATTTCCTAACATTATTGACAAAGGTGCCCTAATTAAATCCGAACAAGTGTGGAATTCACACAAAATTTTGGGTTGGTACAATTTATTATTTTTGAGGAAAAAGATGTTATTGTGATACACTCGAATGATGGTTTTCAAAAATGACTTCTAGATTTAGAGCATGGGGTCAAAAAGACCCTTTGTCTGACAGCCTACAACCTGGAAGATGGAATATTTCCCAAGTTCTAAGGCCCCCCCCCCCCCATCCGGTTTTTCCCTTATTTCAGAGCTATTAGGTGTACAAAATGAAACTCAGCCACAGGGTAAATTTGAATTTTGTAGATTTTAGCCGAGTTTCATTTTGTACCTAGTAGTTCATTTTTTCAAAATTTTAAACATTTTAGGCGTTAAAGTCCATCAAAAGTTGACCTTCTCCGTGTAAGAAGGTTATTGAAGTATAACCATTAAGAAGGTTAATTTTTAAAGGCTTGTAAATCGTAAACCGTTACAGATATTGAAAAAATGCACTAAATAAAATCTGTTGGAAATTTAATTCTCTTTAATTTTTATTCTATTCATTTTTCTCTAGGACGCACTGTTTTCAAGATAAATTTATTTAAAAAAAATTATTTTCCGAAAATGGTGCATCCTAGAAAAAATAATTAAGTACAAATTAATAGAGAATTAAATTTCCTACAATTTTTATTTATTGGTGTACAAAATGAAACTAACAGGGTAAATTTGAATTTTGTAGATTTTAGCCGAGTTTCTTTTGTACACCTAATAGATAATTTTTTACTGAAAAATAAATTTTTTAAATGATTTATTATTTCTACCAAAACATCATCTTGGGTGAGGAACGAGAATTTGATAATTATTTCCAAAAAAAATCCTTTTCTCCTTTTCCATTTTCCTTTTTAAATTATCATTTTGTAGCAAAAAAAAAAAAGTTTTATTACACAATAATTAAATTTAAAAAAATCAAAAAATTTTAAACAAACTAACTTTAAAATAGAAATTTAAAAGTTACATCTACCTAAATTTAATTAGGAACAATATAAAATTATTTAGTTACAGAACTTCCAAGAAAAAAATTATTTTTTACCTATTGGATAATGTGTTTCGGAATAGTGTTGTGCAAAGCAAGCTGAAGTGAAGACTGTTTAAGATGTCAACACAACACCGGCCTAACTTGAGTTTTGACCCACTATTAATGAAGACCCCACTCTTCAACTTACCCTTAAGCTCTCCTATATTCAAGTGAAAGTAAAGGAGGGATATAAAAATTACTGTTGACAAGTTAGGAAATCATCCTTGGATCGTTTTTATATTCAAAATTTATTCCTTGTTTTTTCTTTGAACATCAACGACGTACAAGGAAGTATTTTTTTGTTTTGTTTTTCTCAACACCGATTTTCATGACTTAAATTAAAGTTGAACAGAAATAATTTTTTGGCATGCCCAGCATAATTGATTTAAAAGGAAGCAATCAATTATTCAAAACGTTTTTTTCCGTTTTCTCTTTTTAGCATAGAAATCATAAGTACAGAATTTGCGCGATGAATTATTGATTTAACAGGAAGAAAACTGAACTTAAAAACAAAATTTTAAAACTGTTTATTACAAAAATTGTTATAAAATTTAGGCTGGTAGTTTCCAAATATTAATGAAATTATCACTAGATGTAAATGCATATGGTAAATGGTGGTGGCAAGTCAGTCCGGTGCACATCTGAAACAATTTTTAATAGTATTAATAACTAATTTAAGAATTAATTAGTAATTAGGATACCTTTTGAAAACGAGATTTTAAAAAAATAGGTGTACAAAATGAAACTCGGCTAAAACCTACAAAATTCAAATTTACCCTGTGGCTGAGTTTCATTTTGTACACCTAATAAATAAAATTGTAGGAAATTTAATTCTCTATAAATTTGTACTTAATTATTTTTTTCTAGGATGCACCATTTTCGGAAAATAATTTTATTTAAAATAAATTTATCTTGAAAACAGTGCGTCCTAGAGAAAAAATGAATAGAATAAAAATTAAAGAGGTTTAAATTTCCAACAGATTTTATTTAGTGCATTTTTTCAATATCTGTAACGGTTTACGATTTACAAGCCTTTAAAAATTAACCTTCTTAATGGTTATACTTCAATAACCTTCTTACACGGAGAAGGTCAATTTTTGATGGACTTTAACGCCTAAAATGTTTAAAATTTTGAAAAAATGAACTACTAGGTGTACAAATGAAACTCGGCTAAAATCTACAAAATTCAAATTTACCCTGTGGCTAAGTTTCATTTTGTACTCGTAATAGAATACAAAAAATGTAAGTCAAAAGCCTGAAGCAGTAGGGTTCCATAAAACGAGAGAATTCCCAAATTGTACAACCTTTTCACCAGTGACCTCTGTTTTACGGGGTTTTCAAAAGTTTCCTCAATTTTTTCGACAGAGAGGCCCCGTTATTACAGAATTTTAGGGAGTTTTTCTCAGCTTAGACTGAGAAAGGTTCAACAAGTTTTGAGGACTTTTCTCGGTTTTTCGACAGAGAAGACATTTTAATACAATTTTTGGGAGTTCCCTTTGGTTTTTTGGACAGGGAAACCCCGTTTTTCCCATAAAAAATTAGCCACGTACTGAATTCTAATGGTGTTGTAACTGAATAAGGAAAATGGGGCCCAACAAACATTTTGACCCTTAAAAAATGTCCGCTTGCAATAAAGTGTGGGAATCCCCAAAAGATCAGATAACCCAAAACCATCAACTAAGTGTATCACAATTATTTCTCTAAAGTACAAGTCTGGAACTGAAAACTTCCTTAAAGAGAAGAAACAACATAGGAGGGGGAAGTATAACAGAGGGAAAGTGTAAGAAAGGGGAAATTTTTTTGAAGTATCAAGGTAGAAATAATGGGATTTTTGCCCAGAGAGGTCCCTCTGTAAGTCGTGGAAGTATGAAATTTCTCCCTACTAAAATGTAAAAAAAATGATAAATTACACCTAAAAATTCATAAAAAATATGGAGTAATTGGTGAAAATTTGGTAAAAATCGGACCAACAGTTTGGCCGCAGCGAATTTTTTAAAATTTCAAACAGACATATCCCGCCATTTTTCGATATTCAAAAATCGCCATCGTTACATTCTTGTGCACCGGCTAAAGAAATTTGTGTGAAAATCAGTTGAAAACTGTGGCCGTAAAGTGTTTTGAAAATCGTATGTCGAATTGACCATCCGGGGGTCTGGAAGACCCTTCCCCAAAAACCCGACATGGAGGGTATCACAATAACTTCTTTAAGGAAGTTAAAAAGAGCAAACCCACTACCTCGTTTTTAATTTTATAAGCTCACAATGCAAGTTTTACAAAGGAGAAAAATTTATTCCTTACTTCTAAAGTTGATGTTAAGCAGGTTGGGTGCACTCCAGACGGGTTCGCCTGATGCACTTTTAACGAATCATCATGAGCGCCAAGAGTGACAAGTTTAAACTCGCTCAATGGAAAAAACTTGACTTTACTGCCTCCATCTAAATGTACAGTTTTGTCCACAAGTGGAGCACTGAAATTAAAGGCAAATATAAATAATAAAAAGTCGTAGAATGGTAATGCTCACCTTGGATTTGTTAGGCACCAAAAGAGCAAATTGCCTCCACACATGGCACCAACGTAAGCTGGATTAACCACCGACCAATCCATAGAAATCAACGGGGTCGTGTGACCGTAAGGAAAGTACGGTTTGTCTCGTGAGAACATTAAATAACGTTATAGTCCCCGACTTTTCACCAACTAGAAGTTTTTCTGAATCCTCATGATTCCAGCAAACACTCATACCTAAAATATTTACTATTCTACTATTTTGGGTTTATTTGAAGTACCTGGTGAGCTCAAAATGAATTTACAGTATAATTTATAAGATTCGTAAGGAAGCCAAATTCGGCATGTGAAGTCATCGCCACATGATGCCATTGCGGAACCTTCTTTTCGATATGCAAAGTCATTTATGTAGCTTTTATGGCTATCAATGACCTAAAATAAAATTGTACATTTATAAAATTTCCCTGCATTTCATACCATGGATTTAACGTTAGAGGGCTTATGACCGCTTGATGATAAATCTGAATGAACGATGATAAGATGATGGTCAGACGTTGAATATGCAAAAATAAGAGTTTTCGGTGCCATTTTGATATTGGTGTCAGGGCTGAAACGAATATTATGGACTCTAATGTTGCATTTTATGGATATCTCTTCGATTTTCGTGAAGCGGACTTCGTTAACTTCATAATCATTTTCTTCCTGTAACCAAAAGTAAGTTGGAAATATTCAAAATTTGGTTCTTACCGAAAAAACAAGTTGTCCGATGATAATTTTATCAGGTAAGGCGACTCCGATTAAGTCATGCGAGAGGAGAAAAGGCGAAGTTTCTAACGTGAGGATTTCGTCTTCGAATTCGAGGGTTTGATAAGCGATATCCGCATTGGCGTCTTTAGGTTTATCAATGAACGACATGGATTTATCTTGAAATATCGATGAAGTCTGCATATTTGAGCCAAATTAAATTAACTCTTAGCGTAAAAATGAGTAAACAGCGGTCTGGAAGAGGTATAAAGATAAACAAACACACCAAACCGTGAAATAACCTTCGTCCTCACATATATCGTATCGAAATAAAGATATCGATATTGGTACTGGTATCGATGATTATATCGGGCCTTAAATATCAATATCCAATATATCGGTAGTTTTTTTTTAAATTCCAAATTTTTCTTTCTATACAGGGTGTCCGGAAACACATGGCATACGTCTGGGAGAGCGTTGAAAGTGGATTTATGAAAAATAGATAAATGTAAACCCCCCCTTAATTAAAATCAAAGAATTTGATGATGTAGTTTAAACATCGATGTATATACTAAACCGTTAGTTAAGTATATACTAAAGTTAAAGTTATATACTAAGTAAGTTATATACTAAACCGTTAGTTTAGTATATACATCGATGAGTTTAAAATGCGTTTGGATATACAGGGTGCCCCCAACAGAACCGAACTTCGTTATTTCAAATGAGATCCCATATTTTTTATTTAAAATTCGTAATCTACGCAAAACTTCAAGTTCATTATTCATATGACCATTTTTGACAACTTAAAAAAAAAAGTCAAATTTTAGCGTTTTTTGCGTTAAAATCGTTAAAATCGACCTATGAGACTCTTTTTTTTTTTAAATTCCGCTTCTTTTTGTCCGAGGATTCCGTCAATCGCAAATTCAATCATCTTCGCATTCTGCATCACGAGATGTCGTCGCAGGGGGAAATAAAAGAGGGGAAGTATAACGGTGGGGGAAGTATAAGATAGATAGATAAAGAACTTTATTGAACATTATTACTTACAATAAGAGAATAAAATAAAAATAAAAACTTGAAATTATTCCTTATAACAAAATTAGCAACTTTTTTATTTTTTTATTTATTTTTTTTTAAAACAAAAGCACAAAGTTCAGCTTACCAACATGGTAAAATGTATACCGTCTGTTGGGGGTTCGGTTCACGCAAAGCATGAAATTTTTTTATATTTTAACTTCCTTAAAGAAGTTATTGTGATACCCTCGACGTCGCGTTTTTGGGGAAGGGTCATCGAGACCCCGGAGGTTTTTTTATATGAAAAGCAAACAGACTAAACTTGAAAGATAAAACTTCCCAATGGGAAGTATAAGGGAGGGAAAGTATAATGGAGGTGATTTTTTTTTTCAGAAGATTTTTCAAGTTTTTTTCTTTCAAAAATTTTTCTAAGTTTTCTTTTTTAAATTTGCACTTTTTTTTTCAAAAAATTTTCTGTTTTTTTTTTACAATGCTACGGACGGCCGGCCGGAATCACAGACAAAGTTGAGATCGGTAAAGATCAATATTCGATTTGACCCTCCGGGGTCTGAAAGACCGTTCCCTAAAACCCGACGTGGAGGGTATCACAATAACTTCTTTAAGGAATTTAAAAAAAGTGAAAGAATTACGAGAAAACTACATAATTTTTTGACAAACTCATTAAAAATGGGATTTTTAAAAAAACCACTTTCTGGAAAATCATAAAATTAAATACGATTACAATTATGATTACTATCATGCCTTCTCGGAACCAATTCTCTCAAATTCAAGCTAAAGAGCAACCAAAAGTGTTAAAAATCTTTAAATTGAAGTCAAGGAAGCCTCTTAGTTCGTGTTTTAGTAAAAGAAATTTAAAACTTGAAAAATTTCGCGCTATTGAGTTTTAAAATGCAAGTTAAGTGCCAGATATTCTTTTGATCTGCGTTCTAAAATAATTCCGAATTAAAAAATGCGTCTTTGAAATGGGATATTTAGTCGGGATATCAACGGTTGGTACGTACTTTCATGGTGGGAGAGCTGAAGAGGGAGAGAGGAAAAATTTGTTTTGTTTTTGTCAGTCATCCACAAGCGACTTTACTAGCGGTGCGGGCCAATCGTTTTATGAGAACCGACCTCATTTGTTTTCATTCGTAAAAGTTCAATAAAAATTTTGTTCGAAAGTGTCGTCTCCCGATGAATGTCAGTTTCGTGGTTTTTATGTGTTGTTAACATGTGAGCACGTCTTGGTTTATTTACGTCTAACACGAGATCAACATTAAGTTTTAGGTATGTTTATTGTTTTATTTATTTATTTATTTTAAACAGGAAGTCTGAAATAGTTGTAAATAAAAAGGTCCTTGGGGTAGAGGCGTAAAATTACGATTTTGGTGGGGTGGACGAGAGGGGTTCGGTTTGTTTTGAATCTGCGCCGTTTTTTAATCAATGTTTTTGTTTTGATTCCTCTCCATTCTTGGGTTTCAATGTACATCAAGTACGTTCCTTCTTCAATGGATCGGGAGTTCGAAAGAAGATGAATGGAGAGTGGACCGTTACTCGTTAGTAAAATGTTTCCCCACTACTTTACACACTACTACGGCATTGCATTCATCCACGCCTTTTTCCGCCTCATACGCACGTTTTCTCTTCGCCCTTCATTGACTGGAAATCTCTATAATGAATTTAAATAAATATCTCCATTCCTAAGGATTCTACAGCCAAAATAAAACATTTTAATTGCCTCAGAGAAATTGCCTATACTCCCAATAAAAGATGGGCTAGGAAAGAGTATTAATTTTATGAAAATCGTGGTCAAAGACGCTATTTTAAAATAAAAACTACCTAAGTTTGCGAAAATATTTGCAAAAATCCAGGTACTTTCTACCTGCTGAGTAGTTTGGGACCCAAGCCCTGTTGAATAGAGGCCTCAGTTTCATGAAGTATTCAATAGACCTTTTTAAAACTTTTTTTTGTATGATAATAAGGAGGCATCAGTATTCGCTTGGAATCATATTGAAATAGGAGAAATAGGCAATAATTATTTTTATAGGCCTCCTTGGAAGAAAACCGAAATATCCATTTAGCCTCTCACTTTTTTGACTTGTCGGTTTTCACCCTTCCGGGTGGATCATCTTCCAATTTTCGGTCTTATGTTATCTGAAAGACCGCGATGACTCGCGAATTGTTCCTTTTTATGGTACCCCATTTTCCTTATTTAGTTTTTAGAATTTAGCTAACCGGAATTCACTGAGGCTTAAGCTAAAAAGAACTTGGAAACTTCTTAAATCTTAAATCTGCGCGATATTGCGTTCTTTTTGTCTCAAAAAATTGAGATTCTGTTGAAAAATGGGTTATCCCTGTCATAAATCTGAAGAAAACTACCGAAAAATCCTGTCAAAATGGGGTTTCTCTGTTAAAAAACAAGGAATAACTCCCAAAAGTTCTGTAGTGATGTAACCCTTTTTTAATGGCTTTTTTTCCCTTGTTTTTGGCGATTTTTTTGTCGAGCTTTTCCGCGAACTTCCCTCGTAGGGGTCTGCGGAACACTTTAGGAACTCCTACGCTTGAAAAAGTGGACGTAAGCGCCCAGGTTGCCTGCTTTCAGTTATCAAAAACTTCAGTTTCTATGACGAAAGTGCCAGTTTCGCGATTTCCGTAATCTCTTCTCAATCCAAATTTGTTTTTCTTATATGAGTTTTTTAAAATCCGAACTTCTTGGAAGGATCATTTTTCTCATTTTTACTCTAATCAACAACGGCGATAATCTTTCTATAAATGGGGTCAGAATATTATTATCTCATCATAAAAATTAAAGCCTATCTAGAAATTAAATAGACCTATATACATAAATCATATTATTGAATTGCAATTTTGGTCACCTTTAATTAGGTAGAAAGCATTTTTCCCACAACGGAAAAGTTTTCACAAAATGTGGATAGAGTTTCGGGTTAAAAATTTGTAAAATCTGTTTAACGGAATCAAAAGATTTATTATTGATTATAATAAATCATAATATGTATTAGGTAATTGATGTCTAATTAGTTAGAGAGATAACCGTAATTATGTAGTCTAATGGTTTGTCACTCCGTGAAAATACAATTAGCCATCAAGCGGGCAAGTATTTATCGTTTAGTAAGGATGATCGCCTCCTAATCGTTGTACCCCGGAAAAAATTCAATAAAACGTGGTTTTAATGAAGTATAATCTCGCTTCTTATTGATTTAAAGTCTGTTTTTAAATTAGAAGTACGCCCTTGAAAGTACAAACGCATTCTATGAGACGGCTTCATTTCCAATGGTACGGGCTCTGAATAATGTTTTTTTACTTGATGCGCTACCTTTCAAACAAATTAAGGTAAATAGTTCGCCTCTGTTTTTGCATACAATAGAATTAATAGAAACTAATACGTTGTGAGAATAATAATTTTCTTTTTATGAATTACTGCAGTAAAAATTACGAGTTTTGTTTGCTAGAATCATACGCTTCGTTTCAATTATCTGACATATTTTGCGCGATAGAGGATATTTAGATAAAATAGCGCGTAAACATTGATTAGGGTTTGTTATTTTGTATCAAAAAGAGATAATCAGAAAAAAAAAATAAAAATTAAATAAAAAAGCGACACCGCCCTGTTTTTGAGCATTTTTAAGTAATGATTGAACAGATCGCTTTTTGAATGGAGTTCTATTTTTGACTGATGAGAAAGAGAATAAGCCCAGAGGATATAGGTCCTGCTCCTCCTTCCTCGACGATCGATAATCTCGTTCTACGCAGTAGGACGTTAACTAGGCATTGAAAGGAAATTCAACAATGCGCCCTCATTAATCTAACTATAAATGGAAATGAATTTAGGTACATTATATTGCGACTAGCTGAATTACACTACATTATCCTTTACAGCTGTATAAATACCGTCTTTTTCTTTAGAACTGAAAATGCTGGTTGCATGATGCCGAGTATAAAGAATCTTGGCGTTATGCCTTACATAAATGGTACTCTTTCAGCTAAATGATGAATAATGACCACGAGTTCACTTTATGGGCCTGATAGAAAAGGCTTTTTCAATGTTGACAAAACGTTTAAAAATTGAATAAAAAAACAAACAACAGTTAGCTTCTACGAAAAGACACTTATATAACTTTTTTTTTGTCGCGATCACGTTTTTACTTGGGTTGAATAAGAAGAAAAGAGTGAAAGCAGCAGGTGGTAGAGGTCCGCAGTCTAGACACCCCCTCTACACAATCCACCCTCAACCGAGATTTTAGGGAGAGAAATTATTTCCGGAATTCCGTTTTTGCTATTAACAGATCATTTGTTTTTTCCGTTTTTCCTTCGTGAGTTTGGGGAAAAGGTACTTCATTGATTGTTCTTTTTTTAGCTAAAATTTAATAGATAAGAGAAGCGAGGATGATAATGGAGTTGATTTGTCTGGAAATTAAGACAAACAACGTGGAAATTAACATAGTAACATCTACTAATGAATTACTACGGTTTAATTTCACTAAGGTGTCTTGATGAAACTTCCTTCACTCTTAATTGAATGGTGTGAGCTATTTTAAGTGAAAAACATCCATTTTGAAAATTAGGATCTTGAAATGAATTAATAAATTTAAATTCTATGAAAACGCTTTCTCCTGCCCTTGAGATTTAGTTTTGTAATAACGCAGCATATAAACTTTACGTAATTTGTTTACTTGGATGTAGATTATACTCAAATTTAGCTCATTACATAACTGGATCTAAATTCTTCAATTCTTGTATCTCGTATTACTTAGATTTCTTTTCAATCATGAGAGGACGTTCGAGTTTGTTATTTTTCTGTTTTTCATTAAACATCAAAGGGAATAATGAGAGAACGAGGGGGAAAAAAAGTAGAAGACTTGTTTCGACATTTAAGTGGTCAAGGTCGATAAACGTGGAGTAAACAAAATACTCGTCTTGGTGGGGAGCACAGGTTGTCGATAATCTTAACAACTGAGATCTCGTGGGAAAAATTATACGCCTCGAAAAAACAATATACGCAATTGCCGTTAATTTTATGTTCGAATGTGTCAATGGAACAATATGGGGTCAAAACGCTGGGTCGAGGTTGTATAGGTTCATTAAAATAGCCCCATCATCAAATAAGTCCAATTTTTCCTATCGATATGTCCTCCGTTTAATTTTTTTTCATTGGCCACTTGTTGATTCAATCGTCCACTCTGTTAAGAGTCAATTGCCCGAAGGTAGATGCTATTTTGTTTTCCAATTGAATTTTATTTCTTCTGTTTCAGGAGAACTTGTCATTGATAAACGCAAGGACGTCTCCGCTAAGGATGTTTCTGAGGTATGAATTATTTATCTATTAAGAACAAGTTCTTGTTTTTGCTAAATCGAAGGAAAACCTTGTATCTATTTTACAGCCTAATATTAGCTATAACTCTTTATAATAACTATAAACGGTTAATGTATTTTTTATGGCTGCTTAAAAGGAGAGTTGTAGAATAAGAATTAATTTTTTTTCACCATATATTTATTCAGGCGCTTGAAAATCTTTTGCGTCAAACTGGCCGAAGTCATAGACCGTTTAACGACCGGTTTCAAAGCCTTTTTCTCCTTCTAAGGCTTTTATCCCGCCTAAGACCTTTTTTTTTCGCTGTAAACTATTCTTTTAACAAAATGGCGTCTTGAAAGTACTCATTAATTTCGCGTTCCAAAAGGTGACAGTAAAATGGAAAAAAAACACGATTAAATGTGTTAGT
>JACGAQ010001923.1:0-49322 GCA_014119065.1 Orius insidiosus
GGCAAAATGGTTTTTTTGGTTCACTCTCAATCTAGTAAAAAAAGGAAAGTTTTGCCAGAAAAAAAATTCTGTGGATGACCCCCCCCCCCCTATACGTCACAAAGTTCGATCTTTTCTATCATTTGAGGGTTCGTTGACACGAAAAAGTGCATTGTGACCATTTAAAGATTCCTATGAAGAAAAGCTTAGAATAGAGAAGGGTTTTTTTTAAATCGACCGAAATAACAAGACGCTGAGCAATGCTTTCTTTAGTTTTTTTTTTCCTTCTTCATTTAAAACGGATGGGGAATGCGAGTTGTCGAGGGCATGCACGGTCGCCTTTTGTCTCGGAGATCAAAGTGGAAAAAATGTTAAAAAGGTCGTTTTTTGGACGATTCTCAAACGTGTGAACAATAATTTTAAAAGGTGTCGAGAGTCTTAAATCATTTAGAAACGTTTTCGGGGACTATTTTTGATGAAGGACGAGAATTTAAAGACCGATTTTCGGTGTCAAAGGACGTCAATGATGGGCGGTTATGTGCGCTCCAATTCCCAAGCTCGTGTCAAAAATCTGGGACGAAAAAACCTTGATACGGCCCGGATATCATTACGATCAATGAATGAATCACCTGATCAAGTTCTTTTTTCCGAGAAGAATGCACTCTCGACTCTTTTCGTCGTCTCAGCTCCTATTTATCTTTCTAACGGTGACAAGCGGAAATTCAATGCACCGTCTGATGCGTAACTTCTTTTTTTTTTCGCGGGTTGACATATCAAGTGAAGGTAGGTCCATTCTGTCGGAAACTCAACGCTTTTTTCGCTGGTTGAGGTATTAAGTCGTGAAGTTTTTTCTCGAGAGTTCGAAGAACCGAGCGGCTCCCTGTGAGAAAACAAGGTGCTATTCTCTTGTCTTTAAAGAACAAGTCGCATTAGCATAAACAAGACTTCGTCTAGACCGCTTGCTCTAAATCTTTAGCTCAATTCAAACTCTAGGTCGAAGAAAAACAATTACTTCCTTAAGGTTAAGGGAAAAAAATCTCCCACAGTCTAAATTTTTCACTAATTAATTTTTTTTTCAGATGTTCCGTCGGAAACGATGCGAAGAACGTCGTCGAATTCGTCCGACCGCTTAAAATGCGGCCTCCTCTTCACGAGAGAGACGTCCTTTATCCTGAAGAGGAGAGCAGACCACGTAAGTTTTTTTTTTCTTCCCTTCTTTCCTCTCAATTAAAAAAAAAGAAGAATTTAAATCGTGGAGAAATTATCGAACCGGTCTTTGTGACTTTTTTTTTTTTTTTTTTTTTTTGTGCGTCCGTGCCCGGTTTCGTAAAGGACAACGGTAGCCGGCTCGAGATTCGGTCCTTTCTGATGATGCGTAAAAAACTTGATTTTACCCGACGGTGAAAATGTGAAGGGAAAAAAAAATTGTATTCTACTTTTTTTATTAATATAGCAAAAAGAGGCTTTTTGTGGAAGAAAATTCCTAAAACTCGATAAAAAGTACTTGTTTGAAGAGCTTCCAACGAAAACTTGCTTAAAGAGAAGTAACAATATAGGAGGGGGAAGTATAACGGAGGGGACGTACAACGGAGTGGAAGTATACGGAGGAGGAAGTATAAGGGAACGAAACTCTAACGAAGGGGGATGTATAAGGGAGGGAAAGTATAAAGGAGGGGGAAGTATAACGGAGGGGGAAGATTTTTGTTTGTTTTTTTCGAAAAATTTTCCGTTTTATTTATTTTTCAACTTCCTTTTTTAATTTTCCGAGTTTTCCCGAAAATTTTCCGAGTTTTCTTTTTCAAATTTTCGTTTTTTTTTTCTGAAACTTTACTAAACTTGCCTAAAAACCGAGAAAACTTGATTGAAGGAGGTGGAGGAACCCAAAAGCGTGTTTTAAAGGGAGTTTTTTTGGCAGAAAAGGCGAGAAAAATGTGCCAAAATTAGTTCAAAAAAGCCAGGAAAACTCCCAAAAATTTTGATAGCGGGATTCTTGAAGCTCAGAAAAACCTTAGTGGCCAAAAAAGCTAGGAAAACGCAGAAAATTTTGTTAAGTTTTTTTTGAACAGATACCCGAAGAAAGGTCCCAAAATTTCCGTGCCACAATAAATTTCTTTGTGAAAGTAGAAAAATGGCATAAACTTCAAGAAGCTATTCTGGAATTGAAAGAAATGCAGGAAACCTCCCACGTAGTTAAATAAAAGTAATAGGCATATCATGTTACCTAGGGAGTGTAAAAATAATTAATACTGCCCTTGTAATGATTTATTTATCATCATTAATACTCGATGTCCGTAAACAAGGAAGTTCTTTTTCTCGAACGCTTTTTCTCTACATGTATCACCTATTAAGGTTTGACCCTTATTTTATAACACCTTTCTTCCATTAAACACTTTCTAGTTTTAAGCCCTTATCTAGAAAGCAAGTGAAGAAATAATTTTTTTTTTACAGAAGGGACGAACCATCATTCCGGGCACTTTCGAGAGCGTATGGCCGAAATCTGGGATCCTCATCCGGAGTATGAGTTTAACGGTTTCGGGAGGCATTTTCATCTTCAGCTCGCCCAGAGTCAGGCTCCTTTCGTAGCGAAAGGCATCAAGGTAATTTCTCCAATTATTTTTTTTCCTACAGTTAACTTCGTTAAGGCTAAGGGGGACGGTGTAGATTGAAGAGAACGGCGATGCAATTAAAAATATAAAAAGCCTATTTGGCGGCCAAAATAATCCCTTTGAAAAATATTTTTTTGAATTTTGGGAAAAAGCGTATCTGGCTACAGATCCTCTTTTAGTTTTCCTCCCAGAAAAAGGAAATCTAGAGATGTAGAATGTTCGTGGCAGGTTCTGTATGTTCTCTATCCCCAATAAATAGCTCAAATTGTAGGATTCCTAAGAAAAATTAAGAGATTTAGATCAGCTGGATGCAATAGATTGGTCTTTTTGGTGTTATTTGAATTTTTTCTGGGAAAAACTAGATATTTTGAGCTTTTTAATTACGGAAGAAAAGAAAGGCTACTGCCGTGGGTTCATTATTTCTTTTAAAAATTACAAAACCGTCGTGATGTCTCCGGAGTTAATTTTCAAAAAAAAGTTGCCCCATCAATTTTTTATTCCACGTTTTCAAAATTATTGTCGTTACGAAATTTTTTGTTTCTCGATGTCATGATTGTAAAAAGCCAATTTTCAAGGGTTACGTAAATTTTTTTTTTTTTTGTTTTAGGTGATGCACGTTTGGGAGAATTTGACTGTGGCCGAGGAGCCGAATTTAAGGCCGGAAGGATGCTTTTATACGGGAAGGGTCAAAGGAGACCCGAACTCCCAGGTCTCGGTCAACCTCTGCCACGGAATGGTAAGTCGGAGAAAGGCGAGATAAAAAAATAAGATCGGTATTGATACTAGGGTCTGATAAAATGGCCCACACACGTCGCCTCCATTCATGAAAAAAAAGTCTCTGAAGCTTCATAAGATCCTCTAAATCTACAAATTTTTTGGGTTAAAAATTCCGTTGTTTGCTCTTTTTCCTTTCATTTTAAATATTGATTTTCTGCCTAAACGTAGCGAAAATAGACAAAGACAAAGTCCGGATTTCTTGTCTTAAGGAAGTCAAAATTGAAAAAATAACTTTTATTTGTGTCAAGGTCTCCCGGAAATTTTTTTTTCAACGAGTGTAAACATGAAATTTATTATCTTTACGAGATCGTGTACGATTTTTTTTTTCTCTCGTTCTTTTCGAGACAAAAGGACGGATTTTTAACGTGGGTTTTATAAGTTCTCGGGGAGCGGCCTACTTGAGTGAGAGTTGTTTACAAATAGTCTGCGTTTACCAAAAGAGACGACCTCAACACGCCTCCTATTTTTTTAAAGAATCTATTTTTATACTAGAAAATCCAATTTTTAAGAAAAAAAAATCATAGTTACTTTATCAAATGAATATGTCCAAGCGCCCCTTTTTTTGTTGAATTTCAGGGCGTTATTTTCAATCTTTTTGCCTGGTTTGCTTGATTTTTCTTTGTTACTCAGCCAACAAACTCCATGTTACTGAATTTTTGGGTTTACCTGGTTTTTTTTCCTATTTTCTTTTGTTCATCTCGTTTTTTGGTGTTTTCCAAATTTTTTTTGCGGAGAAACCCTTTTTTAAGGATTTTGGGTTGATTTTCGGCGAAGAAGCCAATTTTTTTTCAGAATTTCCTGGGTTTGAGTTTATGGCGTTTTAGCAGTTTTGGGCATTTGAAGCCTCTCTGGGTGATTTTATGGTAATTTCCTCGGCAATGCGGCTTGTAACTGGGTTTTCTGAGTGATTTTTGGGTTTTTCCTCTGGTTTGCGGTCTCTGATCATTGATTTTCGGGCATTTTCCTTGCCAATTAGTCCTAGAATTTCAGTTCCTCTGGTTATCGGGTTCTTTGGGCAAATTTTGGGTTTTTGCCCTCTGGTTTGCGGTCTCTTTCATTTTTTTCGGGCATTTTCTGCCAATTAGTCCTAGAATTTCAGTTCCTCTGGGTTATCGTTCTCTGGGCATTTTGGGTTTTTGCCCTATGGTTTGCGGTCTCTGTTCATTGATTTTCGGGCATTTTCCTTGCCAATTAGTCCTAGAATTTCAGTTCCTCTGGGTTATCGGTTCTTGGGCGATTTTTGGGTTTTTGCCCTCTGGTTTGCGGTCTCTGTTCATTGATTTTCGGGCATTTTCCTTGCCAATTAGTCCTAGAAATTCAGTTCCTCTGGGTTATTAGTTCTCTGGGCGATTTTGGGTTTTTGCCCTCTGGTTTGCGGTCTCTGTTTATTTGATTTTCGGGCATTTTTCTTGCCAATTTGTCCTGGAACGTATTCCTCTGGGTTATCGGGTTTCTGGGCGATTTTTGGGTTTTTCCACTCTGGTTTGCGGCCTCTGTCTTATTTTTTGTTATCCCTCTCGGAAAAAATCTCGCACCATTATATTCAGCTGGTTTTTATTTTATTGATACGAAATCTATCCGTCTCGGTGTCATTTTGACCTTATGGCTTCTCTAAAAACTGGTTCCAGAAATAAAAAATCGATACTCTAAAAATATAACTTTTTTTTTCCGACCACAAAGGAGGCGCTTCTGTTTGATAATGGCATTCTGAGCCAATGTTTAGTCCGTTGTTTAGTAGAAAAAAGCTTCTGGTTTCTTTCTCTACATTGTAGCCCTGAAGAAAAGAAGAAAAAAAAAATTTTGTACAAAACTCGACTTCAATTTTTTAAGAAGAAGAAACCTCAAATAGCATTAGAAGATATTTCGCCTTGTGAAACTCTTTGTTATTTTTAATGTCTTAATTGAGATAAATGAACTTCACGAGTCAGATAGGGAAAAAAAAGTTTTAAAAGGCTTCCAACATTTTTTTCCTTCTTCTTCCTTCGAGTTCCATTAGCCGTCGTAATTAACGTTTAGACCATTGATCACCGCTATTTTCTTTGTCTCGGAAACGTCCTCAAAATGACTCACAATGGCTTTATTATTTTTATACCCCGGCGTGTCTATTGTGAGATATTAGTGACTATTTCTAGCAAGGTTGCCCTGATTAATATGTACGATTAGAATAAAGAAACAAGGCTGACATACCGTTTAGACGTTTCTGCATAATGACTTTTGTGCATTTCCTCATTTAATTGATTGTAAATTATGATAATTTTACATTTGATTGATTATTGCCACCTACGTTTCTGACGAAATATCCTGTACTAAAAAATCCTCCGACGGAAACTTCCTCAAAGTAGGGCAAATGGTGGAATCGATGAAAATTCCATCTGCGTATGGAAAACCCCCTTCACAATAACTTTCTTTTTGAGGATGTTTAATTTTTTATTTCCGTTACGCGAAGTCAGAATCTTCCTGGCGATTTCAGGATGTTCCTGGTAGGTTCAGAATCTTTCTGGTGGGTTCAGGATGATCATGGTAGGTTCAGAATCCTCCCGGCGATTTTAGGATGTTTCTGGTAAGTTTAGAATCTTTGGCGATTTCAGGATGTTCCTGGTAGGTTCAGAATCTTTCTGGTGGGTTCAGGATGTTTCTGGTAGGTTTAGAATCCTGGCGGGTTCAGGATGGGTAGGTTTAGAACTTCTGGCGGGTTCAGGATGGTAGGTTAGAATCTTTCTGGTGGGTTCAGGATGTTTGGTAGGTTAGAATCTTTCTGGTGGGTTCAGGATGTTTCTGGTAGGTTAGAATCTTCTGGTGGGTTCAGGATGTTTCTGGTATTAGAATCTTCCCGGCGATTATAGGATGTTTCTGGTTCAGAATGTTCCTGGTAGGTTCAGGATGTTTCTGGTGGGTTCAGGATGTTTCTGGTAGGTTTAGAATTTCTGGTGGGTTCAGGATGTTTCTGGTAGGTTTAGAATCTTCCTGGTGGGTTTCCCAAAGACATTGGAGAGTATCACAATAACTTTCTTTTTGAGGATGTTAAAATATTTTTTTATTTCCATTACGCGAAGTCAGGGACTTTATCGATACATTATGATAATAAGAGAGGTAATGGTCTCGAAATTTCCATAAAGAACCTACGGCCGCGTATCCCTTTTATAAATTTTATTTTTTCCTTGTTTCTTTGTACCCTTGTTTGGTAAATCACATTGAGTATTCCGACTTCGTTTTATGGTAATTCGATTAAAGATTTTAAATAGTAAACGAGAAGAAAGGGCGGCGGAGAGGTTGAAAAAAAAAAATTTTAACACCTTTTGGTCACTCGAGCGAAAAGGCTACTCGTGTTTCTTCGACATGGTTAATTAAGCAGAAAGTGTGTCAATTTTGAATTTATTAGCAGTTTCTTTCCTGAAGATTCTGGATCCGCCAGAGACATTATGGATGGCCTGGAATATTTGATCTTGCCAAGGAAATCCTAAACCTACCGGGAACATCCTGAACCCTCAAGGAAAATTCTGAACCTATCAGGATCTCCTAAGCCCGCCAGGAAGATTCTCAGCCAACCAGGAGTGTCCAGGAAAGTCTGAAAGTACCAGAAACATTCTGGACCTACCAAGAATAGTTTGGACCTGCCAAAAACATCCTGAGACTACCGGGAACATCCTGAACCCTCCAGAGCGATGCTGAACCTAGAACAGGAACATGAACCCTTTAGAGAGGTTCTGCCCTACCAGAAACATTCTGAGACCAAAGGAACATCCTGAACCCTCCAGAGAGGTTCTGAACCCACCAGAAACATTTGAGACTACCAGAAACATCCCGAACCCTTCAGAGAGGTTCTGAACCTACCAGAAACAGTTTGAGACTACCAGGAACATCCTGAACCCTCCAGAGAGGTTCTGAACCTACCAGCAACAGTCTGAGACTACCGGGAACATCCTGAACCCTCCAGAGAGGTTCTGAACCTACCAGAAACATTCTGGACCCGCCAGGAAAATTTAGAAAAGTGCACTACATGTCAAAGCTGCTGTTTTAACTTTTTATGGGACATAGCCGTGGGAAAAGAAATTAAGAAAATTCATTTAAAAACCGATTTAATTGATCTCTAAACAACATTTTTGATTATAATAGTTCTGTGACCTCTTATTTACGTTTTCGTCATAAACAATAGCGTGTGGGAACGTTCGAGTCGGGAAGGTACCACGGAGCCAGAAAAGGCCGACCGTTTTTCCTTCTCGGAACCCGAATCCCGTAGAAGGAACATTTGCAATCAAACGCCCTTGAAGGCGAATTTTCATTCATTCTCGTTTTTAATTTTTTCTCACTCTTCCCATTCAAGAAATTTCATTGTTTCTTTTTACATTTCAATAATCCGCATGCGAGATATTTGCCTTCGTCGAACGCCCCTGGCTTTTGGCCAAAGTAGGCTTTACTTAAACTTTAAAATAAACCTACTTTGATCACAAACTCCATTTTTATCCCTAACTACGCGATTTGAACAAGAAATTTTCAGCGTCTTTTCTAAAATAATTGAATTCTAAATAATCAGTTAGCTCTTCCTGTTGGACTACGTTTCTTATAGGGACTCGAGGTTCAGAATCTTTCTGGCGATTTCAGGATGTTCCTGGTAGATTCAGCATCTTTCTGGTGGGTTAGGATGGTTCGGTAGGTTCAGAATCTTTCTGGTGGGTTCAGGATGGTTCTGGTAGGTTTATAATCTTCCGGGCGATTTCAGGATTTCCTGGTATGTTCAGAATCTTCCTGGCAATTTCAGTATGTTCTGGTAGGTTCAGAATCTTCTGGCGATTTCAGGATGTTTCTGGTAGGTTCAGAATCTTTCTGGTGGGTTCAGGATGTTTCTGGTAGGTTTAGAAGCTTTCTGGTAGGTTCAGAATCTTTCTGGTGGGTGCAGGATGTTTCTGGTAGGTTTAGAAGCTTTCTGGTAGGTTCAGAATCTTTCTGGTGGGTGCAGCTGTTCCTTGTTGGTCGAAATGGTTTTTTTGTGGCGGATCTAGGACATTTTAGAACGCAAAACTGATATTTTTGTCACAGCTGTATTATAGAATTTCAATTCATCGTATAGGTAATTGACCCATTAAAAATTTTCAAATTTTTTTAATGAAAATTTTCCGAACAAAAAAAAAGGCTATTTTAAGACATAAAAGGACGTCATTCTTGGAAATTAAAACATTTTGCATAATTCGCAAGTTCGTTTACCTTTGAGGGACCTACTAATCCGATTTTTTTTCTCTCTCCCTCTCGGCCACAATTTACCTTAAAACTTCTGGATATGTCCATCAAAAGAAATCGTAAACAAACAAATCTGTGAGAAAAAACCCTCATTTTGTAACCACGAGATAAATTTACGAATAAAAAAAATATCTACTCGTGTATCGTTATGTTTTATCCATGTTTCACGTGTCACAAAATACACGTGGCTCTTGCCAAACGACCTGATTCCGTCAAATCTGGTGGGTAGACTTTTTTTTTACGCACGGCTCTATTTTTTTTCTTTCTTTTATTTTCATACTCGGTTCATTTGATCTTTATGGTCGTAAATCACAATATTATTGGTGCAGTTGGCGAATAAATTTTCATGCACACTCTCGGATTTATCGTTTGAGATTAAAATATTTTCATATAATACGAAGGCGCGTTTATTGCGGGCAACTATAAAGATAATATTTTGATCTGTAGACTCGTTTTTTATGACGAAATTCTTGAGCGCACGCTGGAGTAATTTTTATTTATCTCTGGCAGAAGGTGGTTTACCAAAAATTCAGAAAAATTGGAGTTTTTTTACGCAAAAACTAAATCCATTAAAATGGGTAATTTGAACAGAATATGGAGAAAACACCCAAAAATAGGCCTAAGAATCTAGGAAAATTTCCAAATAATCTGAAAATTTGGGATTTCTAGGCAAAAAAAGTCCTTAAATCTAGCAAAATTTTTTGGAAAATCAAATTCATCTCTCCCGATCCCCAAAGTTTGCACTTCTCCAAAATTAAAAAAAGTATTGGTTTGAAGAGCTTCCAACGAAAACTTCCTTAAAGAGAAGTAACAATATAGGAGGGGGAAGTATAAGTCAGGGGAAGTATAGCGGAGGGGGAAGTATATAGAACGAAAGTATAACGAAGGGGAAGTATAAGGGAACGAAAGTATAACGAAGGGGAATAAAGTCAGGGGAAGTATAAGTAAGTAACGGAGGGGGAAGTATAAGGGATAAAGGCATTCCGAGTCAATTTTTTTGAAAATCAAATTCACTCTTCCTTCCTCAAGATCGCATTTTCGGGATATTTCGAAAATTCTCCTCTCCCAAAATATGTCTCAATAATAATATGTTAAATAAAATGTCCGTGGGTGGTACGACAGCCTTCACCGAAAATCGTGATGAGTAAAAAACAAAAAAAAACTAAAATAAAGCAAACATCTTATGAGTGAAAGGGATATTTTTCAATGAGATGTTTATTTGCTACTTGAACTATTTTGCAAGTATAATTTTTTATTTTCCATATTCTCCTTATAGTAAAAAAACACTTCCTCTTATTTTTACGAGATTTCAACGATTTTAACCTTTTTTTAATCACAATAACGGTTTTAAACAATACAAGATCGTGGGCGGTCATGAATAAAAAATAAGCTTTCATCGGTTTCTATAATTTTTTAAATAAAATCATGAATGTTGGACATTTTATGTCATAGGCAAGTAAAATAATCGGAAATGCAATTCTTTTAAAAATTTGGAATGTATCCAAATACGAGCGTTTCGTTGTTGTCTAGCCAAGAGATGAGTTTAGTTGGCCGCCTGAAACCTTTTAAAGACGCGATCATTTAAGATGATACGATTCATAATATTTTTGGAAAGTGGGTAAAAGAAATTTTTTAACTTCCTTAAAGAAGTTATCGTGATACCCTCGACGTCGGGTTTTTGGGGAAGGGTCTTCCAGACCCCAAATCGAATATTGATCTTTACCGATCTCAATTTGTCTGTGGTGCCGGCCGGCAGTAGCATTTTTCGGAACACTGCGCCACAATTTTCAATTTTCACCAAAATTTCTTTGTCGGTGAACAAGAAACTAGCGAGGGCGATTTTTGAGTTTCGAAAAATTGGCGGAGATATGTCTGTTTGAAATTTTAAAAAATTCGCTGCGGCCGAACCGTCGGTCCGATTTTCACCAAATCTTTATATTTTTAAAGAATTTTTGTGTAAAAAGATTGCCACTTTTTAATTACATATTATTTTTCTTAGTAGGGAGAAATTTTATTCTTCTACCCATTACGAGAGCACATCCGTAAGCCAAAGAGCCCATTATTTCTACCTTGACACTTAAAAAATTTCCGAAAAAAAGAACTTGGAAAATTTTTCGAAAAAACAAAACAAAACTTCCCCCTCATTTATACTTCCCCTCCCTTATACTTCCCCTCCTTTATACTTTCCCTCCCTTCGTATACTTTCCCTCCCTTATACTTCCCCCTTATACTTCCCTTTATACTTCCCCTCCCATAAACAAAATAACTTCCCTCATTTATACTTCCCCTCCGTTTACGTCCCCTCATTTATACTTCCCCTCCGTTGTACGTCCCCTCCGTTATACTTCCCCCTCCTATACTTCTCTTTAGGAAGTTTTCGTTGGAAAAAGTACTTTTACCCAATTATTGGACGTTTTTTTTTTTTTCAGACCGGAAATGTGGTAGAAGACGCTCAATCTTTGTCTTATTTTATTATTACTTTTTCTTTTTTTTTTAGACCGGCCATATTCGGACGTTGAACGAAAATTATTTAATCGAGCCGGCTGAGCCGTGGAAAGATCTCAAAACGCCGATAAAGCACACGCTGCAGAAACTACCGAATTCGCAGATACCGATGGGTTTCGACTTTTCAAGTAAGCACTTTTTTTATGAATTCCTTTTCATTCTAATTAATTCAAGAAAAAAAAGAGATAACCGATCAAATTAAAAGGTGAGAAGTTAATAGATTTTCGAAATTGATATCTCACGACTGGTTTGACGGATGGAAGATGAATTGAAAAGAAGTTCAACTATTTTTTTTTTAAATATTCCCAATGAGAAACTTTCATAATCGAAATGTTGAACCCGTCATTAAGTTTTCACGAAGGCGTGGCTGAAGTCCCAATTTTAGCGGTACGCCTAAACGGTGATTTATCGAATAGATTATTTAAACAAAACTATCTGACCATCTTTTTACGTGACTTATATAAATTTACTGTATTTTTTGAGGGAAAAATGATATTGGCGATGAGTCAGAGATTCTCCCGAGGCTAATTCAATTGTCTGGCCGTTTCTTAATTAGTGATCGAGAAGGTCTTTCAACTCTTAAGTTCGGAAATCCGTACGTTTTTAAATCACGTTCTCCCCCATGCAAATAAAACGATTTAACAAGCTTGAAAATACCACTTTATTGGATAGAGGGATGCACGCGATGCCCTTAAGGATCGTTAGTTTTAATTAACACTCCAGAGACAAAATTTTGTCATCAATTTTCTTTCCTTTGGGTTTGTCTACTGTGTTTTATTTTTGAGGAAGGGATGACTTATCTTTGCAGGCGGAGATGCGTAAATCTGTCAGAAGGATGGATGGGGATTTATCTAATCCGGTGAAGACAATAGCGCTGTTCAGCTGTTGCCACTTTTATCATAGTTTTTATATATGTTCGTAAAAAATCCGGTCTTTCATAAGTAAATATCCGGAAGATTACTTTTTATTCATGACTATGAGGTGTCAAATTGTAAGAAATCCTCATTTTTACTAGATTTTGGTCTTTTTCCTCGTTTTTTGGTGGAAAAACACCTTTTTTTATTGGATTCCTAGTGCTTTTGAGGGCCTAGGTGTCAATTGTAAATCCTCATTTTTACAAATTTTTGGTCTTTTTCCTCGGTTTTTTGGCCTTTTATCTCAAGTTTTCCTCGGTTTTTTGGTATAAAAACTTTTTTATTGGATTCCTAAGTGCTTTTGAGAGCCTAGGTGTCAAATAGTAAGAAATCCTCATTTTCACTAGATTTTTGGTATTTTTTCTCGGTTTTTTGGCGTTTTATCTCAAGTTTTTGGTGGAAAAACACCTTTTTTATTGGATTCCTAAGTGCTTTTGAGGGCCTAGAATTAAAATCCACATTATGTTCCAGAGATGGTCTAAGAAAAATTGGAGTAAAATTTGATCAGCTGGATGCAATAGATTTCGTTATTGTTGAATAACCAAAATTCATTTTTCTTGACCCTTAAACCTTTTATTTTACGGAATCTTTTTTTTTTTTGCCAATAGAAACCCTTTTATCTCAAGTTTTCCTCAGTTTTTTTAATAGAAAAACACCTTTTTTGTTAAAATCCTAAATGCTTTTGAGGGCCTAAAATTAAAAAACCACATTCTATTGGGAGTAAAATTTGATCAGCTGGATGCAATAGTTTTGATTTCCTTACTGTCGAATAACCAAAATTCATTTTCTCTTGACCCAAAAATGTACATCCAACAAGGACATCTCATAAACCTCTTATTTTACGGAATATTCCTTGAATGTACGTCAACAAAGTAATAAAATGTAGGTTTTAAAAAATATGGGACATTTTAGATTGAAAAATTGAATTGCATACACATTTTCGAGGATATAGAAGAGATTTAAATATTTTATAAAAAAAAAGGGCTTAAGTTTTGAAAAAACGGGATTATAGTTTTGATCTTTTGAATCATTCATGATTTGCACAACGTTGATTGACGAGTTCAAATTTTTTTTCGGATTCGGGAAGAGAAATAAGAAAACAGGGGTACCAAATAAGGCCTGACTGTTCCACAATTATCATGTTTATTTATATTTACAAGGAAACCAATCTCGAGAAGCAGGAACAGAACAAAAAGTCAAACAGAATCTATAAAAACTCTTTTTTAAAGGAACGAAAATACATGGCGTACGTTGATCTCACGTTTAGTATGCATCGAGTGGTTTTTTTTCTTTCTTTTTTTCGTCTGAAATATGAGTGAATGAGTCAGTATTTCATTAATACACGCCTGTGACTTCGGCCGGGGCCAAGGTCGCCTTTCGAAGGCCTAAAAATAAAAATAAAGAGCCCGTCATAAACGACTTTTAGATTATTCACAATTGCAATAATTAAGCAGTAGGACCTTCTGAAAAAAAAACTTAGAAAGAGTAGGAGGCGAGCTAGGAAGAAGGATAGGAGGCAAGCTAAGCTAGGAAGATGGATAGGAGGGAAGCTAGGAAGATTAGGAGGCAAGCTAGAATACGGTACGAGTAGACGTTGTTTGGGTTTAGATAGAGGAAGGGGCATAAAAGTCGAGGCGAGCTAGGAAGAAGGATAGGAGGCAAGCTAAGCTAGGAACAAGGATAGGAGGCAAGCTAAGCTAGGAAGATGGATAGGAGGGAAGCTAGGAAGGATAAGAGGCCTCTAGAATACGGTACGAAGAGTTCCTGTGCGACATCTTTTAAAAAGCCATCAAAAACCTTTCTTCAAAAAATTTTACAATTTTGGTTTAAAAATGTTTTTTCTGGAGGTTATAAAAATTAATTGAAAAATAATATAGGGGTAGAATTATCGAATATTTCATGGCTTTTTAGCGTGTTTGAAACATTGTGATTGGATAATTATGTTCCCTTCTAGTTTTTAATTGAGTTTCAAACGTTTTGATTACCATGTAATTTATGGCCTATCGTGTTTAAAAATAAAAAATTTAAAAACGATGTGAAATATGGTTTTTTAAACATTTTTAAGGCCTCTAAAAATAGTTCTTTTTGATTTTTTTAAGGTTCGTTTTTTGGTGTTTGCTGCGATGAAAATAACGGGAGTAAATTTAGATCAGCTGAATGCAATGGTTTGGTGCCCAAGGACGAAGTGGACATTTTTCGAGTACCTGGATCTTGCTCTCTGTGGGCCGTTCGACTTTAACTTTGGATCGGAATATTTAAAAAAGGGCCTGGGAAGGAAGGAGCATAGAAAGAGTAGGAGGCGAGCTAGGAAGAAGGATAGAGGAATAAGCTAGGAATGGATAGGAGGGAAGCTAGGAAGGTTGGAGGCAAGCTAGAATACGGTGCGAAGTAGACGTTGTTTGGGTTTAGATAGAAAGAGGGAGCATAGAAAGAGTCGGAGGCGAGCTAGGAAGAAGGATAGGAGGCAAGCTAAGCTAGGAAGATGGATAGGAGGGAAGCTAGGAAGGATAGGAGGAAATCTAGGAAGGATAGGAGGAAAGCTAGAATACTACGAGACATTGTTTGGGTTTAGATAGAAGAAGGGAGCATAGAAAGAGTCGGATGCGAGCTAAGAAGAAGGATAGGAGGCAAGCTAAGCTAGGAAGGTGGATAGGAGGGAAGCTAGAATACGTACGAAGTAGACGTTTGGTTTAGATCTCGGCTAAGCGTGGACCTATCGACTTGAAATTTAGTACAATCTTCTCTTGTATAATATGCGTAAACCCTAAAAATTTTATGTGAATCGGTCCACAGGGAGCCGAGATATTAAACTCGAAAAACCCGCTTTTTCACCTTTTTCTTCTTTACTTCATCCTCTTTGACATTTTGACATTAGATTTGATTTTTTGTGGGAAAGAAATCGGGCAATTTTGCAGGTTTTGATGGTATGGAAGAAGTAGGGTCATTATTTTTTTTCTTCCAACATTTGGCTTTTTATCAAAGAGAGAAATCATAATCGTTTTTTATTTGAAAGGTAACGAACCGGGGTGGTCTTGAAAATGAAACCCTTTGTCTTTTCTCGCTTTTAATTAATTCTATCGAGATTCTATCACTGTTGGCTCATTTGTGCTCGAATTAAATGAAGAGAGGATTTAAAAAAACGGCAGACGACACGAATTTTCGATCCGTTTACTTTTCGGCTTAAAAGTTCATCGGATTAAAGGCTAATGAGAAGTGTGGCACAGTTTAAACAAAGGGCGGTCGAGGACAATGCACTCGCGGGTTCAATTGGCTTCGAACCCGACGACGAGAAGCGTCCTTGGGGTGCGAAAAAAAAAAAAAAAGAATAAGAAAAAAATTGGAATGTGGATCGGCCAAGTTCAACGTCGCGCTAGACATGTGTGGGCGGTACGAGATAAATGGAAGATGGGGAAAAATGTCGTGTATTATGTAACTTTTGACTTCCTGCACCCTTGCACAATAAAAAAAAAAGTTTTTTTTCTTAAACTTTCTGAATGGACGTCAAGACTTAAGGGATTTTCCGGAAACTCTATTCATTCCACAAAATCCCTCTGAGCCCTTAGCAATTGTTTGTTCCAAAATTCTGGAGAGGCGCCACTTATTTTGTTGGCAACACTGAATTTCTATTTTTGTATGGAAGAAAGCTGACGTTTCCTGGACGTTTTTCGGGTTTAGATCTCGGTGAACTGTGGACCTATCGACTTGAAAAGTGCAGATCTTCTCTTATAAAATATGCGTAAATCCTGAAATTTCAAGTCGACAGGTAGCAGAATAACCCGGTTTTTCTTCTTCCTCTTCAGCTAATGAGGGCCACAGCTTCGTTGATTGAAATTTAACACAGACCATAAAATGAACTGAATAAACCCTAAAATGTCAATCGGTCCACAGGGGATGGTTGTTCGGGCAACGGCAAATTGGGCGCAAATTACCTGGGAGATTAATCGCTGAGACTAATTGTTGTGGATTTCCCCTCTTGTAACATTTAAAAATTGTAAATTGGGCGCAGAAGTTGAAAACGGGAAAAGGTAAATTGGGCGCAAAAGCCAAATAATGGAAAATGTAAACTGGGCGCAAACGATAATGTTTACTAATATCTGAGGCCCTAATACTGATTTTTCACTATTTAGAATTAATTTTGTTGTTACTTGCCTTATTTTATTATCAGTCCTTAACATGGAACCACGCGTTGATTTTATCACCTCCGAAAGAAATAGTAAATTATTGGTGGTTAATTTTTTTAAGTTTCTCGATGCCGTGAAACCTCTGCTGGAGAACATATTGAGGTACTTTTTTAGTTAAATTTTTTGAAACTCTGACTTTCACACTATATTCAAGGTGCTGTGTAAAACTTTAAACATGTTGTATGTGATTTAGAGATCGGGATACGAAACGCAGCTATACTTGCTTGGAAAGATTGCAATATTATACTTTGCCAATTCCACCTTTGCCAATCGTGGTGGAGGGCAATTCAAAGATTGGTCTTAGCTCATACTACAAAAATAATAATGAGCTTGGAGAGTGGCTCAAAATTTTTTTTGGACTCCCTTTCTAAGTTCAGATGACGTAGCAAAAGTATTTGACGAAATTAAGCTCAGAGCCCCGAAAGTCCAAATTAGTGGTACAACGAAATTTGTCAATTACCTGCAAAAAAATTATATTAAGATCGATGCACCACATCCTCCTCGTTTATGGGCTGCTTGCACGGATGAGTTATCAAGGACAACAAACGCCTGTGAATCATTTCACAGCCACTTTAATGCATCTTTTTATTCAAGCCATCCCTCAATTTATTTATTTGTTCTTGTGCTTAACAATTTTCAGAACGAAATTTACGTAAAAATAAATAGTACGAGTACTCCTAGTTGTATAAAAACCAAAAAATCTATTATCAAAGCGAAAATTCTGCGAAATCTAATTTGTTCACTTAGAAATAATGAAATAGATCCGTTCACATTTGTTAAAAAAGCATGCCACCATTGTTCAATCGAACAATAATACCTATGTACATACTACCTTAATTTTTTTTTTCAAAATCCGACAATCGTGTAAATATATTATACTTGAGAGGAAGCTAACTATGTACTTATTAGTTTTTAACTGCGCCCAATTTACCTTTTTATCCTTTTAGCATTTGCGCCCGATTTACATTTTGACCGCAGTCCCCATTTTCTACTGCACTATCTAACCCTAAATCCAACCCTCTCTAGTCCTAAGCTGCATAATCCTTTGCGCCCAATTTACATGCGCCGGGTTGTTCACCGTTAGCATGCAAAATTCTGGATGGGGCACCACTTTTTCTGGCAACACTGAATTTGCGTGGGATGCTTGTATCATTTAAAAGTAGTTCTTGAAGAATTTCCTTTTGAAAGAAATACGACGGGGAAAAAATACAAGACTTTTGAACGATATTTACGACTTTTAACCATGTTAGGATTTATCTAAATAGCCCTCATGAATTTGTGGGAATACAGGGGGGTGAAGAAGAACAAGAATAAATTAATCTCTGAAATCTTAAACCATTAAAAAAGTATCTAATTACATGAGGAAGTGGTCATTATGTAAGGAATCAATAATCGATATTTCTCCGTTTATAAGATAAAGCCCGTTTGGTTTTTGAAAAAAAATGCTGCGATAAATAAAGTTCGTGACCAAGATGATGACCTCAGAAGTTATAGCAAAGAACCTTTACACGTGCACTGTTTGGAATTCAACATGACACGTGGGTTTTTTTTTTCTACGACCATTTATCATTTCGAATTTTCAGATGAAGCTACGGAACGCTCAAGAAAAAAACGTTCTTTATCTAAAGAATATTACGTCGAGCTCATGGTCGTCGTTGATACAGAAATGAGCAGATACCACGGGCCATCGTTAGATTCTTATGTTTTAAATCTAATTTCAATCGTAAGTATTTTTATTTTTGACCCTTATTTTGGTGAAAACGTCTTTTTTCAGGCAGCTATGATATTCAAAGATGCGAGTATCGGTAACCATATGAATATAGCGGTGGTCAAACTGTTCAAAATCGAAGATACGATATTTTTAAGAAGTCCGCGAACGAAAAGGGAAGCTCGGCGTCGACGATGTTGAGATTTCTGCGAGTGGCAAAGCACTCATAATTCACCAGACGATTCTTCGGCGAGGCATCATGATTCTGCTTTGCTGTTGACTAGGTAGGAAAAATCCTACCTTCTAGGATTCTACTAGCTAGCTTTCTTCTTGCTAAGCCTCCTTTTTCTTCTGCTAGCTCGCCTCCTATCCTTCTTCCTAGCTTGCCTCCTAAACACCTTCTTCTTCTAAGCCTGATATCCTCATTTCTATACTATTCTTCTTCTTGCTAGCCTCCATTTTTCTTCTGCTAGCTCGCCTCCTATCCTTCTTCCAGCTAGCCTCCTATTCTTCTGCTAGCTAGCCTCCTTTTTTTCTTGCTAGCTCGCCTCCTATCCTTCTTCCTAGCTTCCTCCTAACACACCTTCTTCTTGCTAGCTAGCCTCCTCTGCTCTTCTTGCTAGCTCCCTCCTATCCTTCTTCCTAGCTTGCCTCCTATCCTGCCTCCAAGCTGGTCTCTTTCAGCCTTGAGAGCACTCAGTAGCATGACGCTGACAATTACTAAATGGCGCCACCCCGTGAAGAATTCCGTCAGTAAGGGGAAAAAACTCACTCTTCAACCTAAAAAACACATATTTTGATTGATTGACACAAAGGGAAATAAAAACAGAAAAACCGAGGGGAAGAGAAAGGTTCGAGATTGATGTCGAGAGTTTTTATGATCGAGTTAATCACCCCCATGTTTGTACGTCTTAGCTTTTAGTGTTGATTGCTTTGTTTCGGAAAAACTAAAGGGGCGCCCCTCCGCATTTTTTTGTCCCCCACTTAATGTCTATTTAACTCCCCAGACGGGAGTTTACAAAAATCTTCACACGATTATTCATCATTATACAAGACAAATAAGTCGAATATTAGGGCAAACTTTCGATTTCGTATGCATATTACACAAAACTATGAATAATTTATTTTGACTCGCCCCTTTTTCACTGGGAACTATGCTGACAAACTGTATTTTTGGGACCTTGTGATTTTAGATAAAAAAATAAATTATAGTGAAAAATATGGCCATATAAACATGTTATTGAGAGAAAAAAAAGCAAAGATAGTTTATGCAAGGCTGTCGTAATGAGTTCGGAACAACCTCCAAGACGTGTCTACCATAAAATCGCTCGTTTACAATCTTTTTATCCTTTAATTTAAAATACGACGGAATTTTTTAAAAAACAATAAAAAATTTCGTTACGGCTAAATCGAAGACACTTCAATGGATTGTCTTGATTTAGATGGCATTGGAAATTTTTTTTTCTTGTGGCAAGCCTGTTAAAAATCGCCATTAGTTTGATTATTAACGACGTGCGTTTGATTTTATTAAGGTCATTAAAATGAGCAAATAATGAAACTGGTTTACTGACTGACGGATGTTATTTTCTTCTGCGGCCACCCAAGAAGAATACTCGATATTTTAGCATTTTAGGACTAATGACGTCTCTTACAGTTTTACCAACGTTAAAATGGATATGTTGTAATTAAGAATTATTTTCACGTTTTTTGGGGGGGCCCCACGTGGATTAAACGTTATGGGTTAAGGGTCATCGAGCGTGGGTTTTGAAGTTTCGCAATCGGATTTCCGGGCTAGAAAAAAATCTATTGGATTCTGTTATTCAATAAAAGGGACTTGGAAGGGTCAGAGACCCTTAACTATTAATGGATTTCCACTTCACATTTGACAAATGACATGCTCGTGCGTGTCTGGTTATTTATGCGGAGTATTAACTTTAAGTTTTCACCCATTTACGCCATCTTGAAAAAGCAATTGAACAATTTTCTGTGAAATTGTTTTTCTTTATAGCCTTCTTGACGTTTTACAGGAAGAATATTTGCTGGGATCATCTCCACCAGCCGGACAGGTGCGACACGTTGGGACTTGCAGAGCTGGGAACGATGTGCGAAAGTTCGAGCTGCGCTTTGGTAAGGGACATCGGCCTTAGCGCTGGATTTACGATCGCACATGAAATAGGGCACGTGTGAGTAAAACTCCCTTTTTTTTCTCTCTCTTTTACGGTATTATTTTTTTTAAATGTTTTATACCAATTGAGGCCTATCATAAAATTTAATTAATACTTCCGGGAGATCGACGCCATATCTGGGGTGAAATAAATTCCGTTTATAGTAACAAAATTTAAAAAACTTAATAGGATGACTCATTTTTATCACCCTTCTTAACTAACCGAGTTTCATTCAATAAAAAAATGGCTAACAGAAAAAAGTACGAAAAAAGTAGTTGTTTGAAGAGCTTCCAACGAAAACTTCCTTAAGGAGAAGTAACAATATAGGAGGGGGAAGTATAACGGAGGGACGTACAACGGAGGGGAAGTATAAGTCAAGTGAAGTATAACGGAGGGGGAAGTATAAGGGAACGAAAGTATAACAAAGGGAGGGAAAGTATAAAGGAGGGGAAGTATAAGGGGCAAGTATACGGAAGTATGGAGGGGAAGTTTTTTTTTTTTTTTAATTTTCCGAGTTTTTTTTTTAATTCCGAGTTTTTTTGTTTGTTTTTTTTTTTCGAAAAATTTTCCGGTTTTTTTAAATTTGCGTTTTTTTTCTGAAAAATTTTAAGTACTTTTTTTCGAAAATTTTTTAAGTGTCAAGGTAGAAATAATGGGCTCTTTGGCCTACGGATGTGCCTCTCGTAATGGGTGGAAGTATGAAATTTCTCCCTACTAAAAAAAATAATTAAAAAGTGGCTATTTTTTACACCAAAAATTCGTCAAAAATATAAGGAGTAATTGGTGAAAATTTGGTGAAAATCGGACCAACGGTTCGGCCGCAGCGAATTTTTTAAAATTTCAAACAGACATATCTCCGCCATTTTTCGAAATTCAAAAATCGCCCTCGTTGCATTCTTGTTCACCAGCTAAAAAAAAAAATTCGGATGAAAACTGTGGCCGTAAAGTGTTCCGGAAATAAATGCTACGGACGGACGGCCGGCACCACAGACAAAGTTGAGATCGGTAAAGATCAATATCGAATTGACCCTACGGGGTCTGGAAGACCCAAAAACCCGACGTCGAGGGTATCACAATAACTTCTTTAAGGAAGTTAAAAAGAAATCAAAATTAAAATAAGCTTGTTGTAAAGCTTGATTTATATCCTTTTAAATGCCACCGGTTTCATTTAAATCAGACTATTATGTCCGAATTAACGAGGGGTCAAAAAATTAAACCTCTGTTTTAAACACTTCATTTTTGCTATAAGTAGTTCATTGATTTTGCCACCAGCGCGCTGAGATTCGCGATGGAACATCGTATTTACGGGAGCCCCAGAAAACCAAAAAACCATTTCCCTTGTTTTTGACGGATGAACTCTCTTTTCCCCCTGATTTTGGGTACGATCTTGTGGACGATAAACTCTTATAGCAGGCTTAATACGTCATTTTTGCCATAAGTTATTGATTTTGCCCCTCTGAGCGCTGAGATTCGCGATGGAACATCAGTCTAACTAGACACGTCCATTTTTACCAGATTTTTGGAGTTTTCATCGGTTTTTTTGGCCAAAAAGTATTATTTGTACCAAGTTTCCTTCGGTTTTATTGCTGGTTAACATGACTTGGGAGCTTTACCCGGCTAATCTTTCTCGTAAATGCCATTAACCTAACTTGGCTTTTTCTCAGATATAGAAAATAGGTGACTGAGAAAGATTTTTTTAAGAACCTAAGTTATTCATTTGCTTCTTATGACCGTTAAGCCTTCTTAACGATTTAAAAAAGTCTCATATAAAAGCCCTTAAAAAAAAAGGTCTTTATGTCCATTCCGCTTTCTTCTTGTGACGTATGCGTCCTTTTATTGTGTCATCAACGTCAACCCAGGAGTAAATCACGTACCCTTTTTTCTACCCCTGACCTCTAAAAACTTCGGGGGTCACAAAAAAAGTTGACACGTGCCCAGGGTTGACAAAAACCTATGTAAAAATCGTATTTATTACATACCATATTTTATGGAATAATGGATTATTTTTACACGTGGGTATAAAACGGCGTTTAAATCACGTGTAAGTACCTCGTAAGATCGTAGGATAAAGTATGAAATGTTTTATTGTTTTGTGGGCTGATCGAAAAAAATCGCTTTTATGTTCTTTTTAGGTCGTCAACCCTTTATTTAAATTCAAATACTTTGCAAGCCGGTTTTACGTTGGCTGCACTGTATTATGGCGGATATATTTCATATGTTTGGCCACCAGGAGCGCTTTTATACGATTTAATTTTGATATTTTTCAGCCTCAATATGCCGCATGATGACAATTATAAATGCTCGACGTATAATGCCAAAGAGGACAAAAGCTATGTGATGTCAAGGATGCTTGATAATAATACGTACCCATGGGCTTGGTCTAACTGCAGCCGTCACTACCTGACAGAATTTTTAGAGTTAGTATCGCCATTTTGTTTAGAATTGTTTTATTGATCAATATTTTTGTTCAGTGCAGGGTCCGGGGATTGCCTTCTTGATCCTCCGTATGAAGACAAGCTACCAGACAGGTTTGAACCTGGCGGACAATATCCGGGCGAAGTTTTCAACCAGAACAAACAGTGCGAGCTAATCTTCGGAAAAAGTTCCAAAATATGCTTCGTGAAGGTGATTTTTTTGGACTTTTTCATATTTCTTCTCAACCGCTGGGAAATTTCCCATCAATTTTATATCGACATAACCTCTTTTTTAAATTCATCTTCAAATAATGGAGTTCCATTGTCGACGCCAATTTTACAGCGGCATAGGCAGTTTTGACGGGATAAGCGACATGTCGAAAAGAGACAAATCTAAGAAATATTGCACATAAATTATGATTTCAGAATTTAAACTTTTTCTTAGATAGTCAAAAAATTCATATGCATTTGGCCTTTTTAAGTCATACTTCAGCGTCTTAAGTATCAATTTTTCCATTGTTAGGAGATCTTTTATTTCAAAATAAGAGCCTGAAATAAATACTAGATCTTTAACTTGTGGTGTCTCGCTGCCGACAATCTTGGTAGCCAATAGCATCGATGTTAACCCGATAAGCTGCAGATTCTTATGATTGACATCTCCTTTGATGGTGTAGTCATCCAGAATTGAGACAGTTCTGTGAAGAATTTTTTGCTCAAAAGAATATTTTTCGTGAACCTCATAAGCCAATCGATCAAAATACATCTCGCCTTTGATATTTCCCTTTCTTCATATCTGTATAAAGATTCTTTTATTTTTAGTATTTTAATTTGTTCTGAAAGTTCTTGGCTCATGTTTTTTTGACTTAAAAATCTTACAGGTGTCTTTTTAAAACCTGTTGATTTTATTTTTTTTTTTTTAGCCTGAGTGTAAAACACTTTGGTGTACGCTGCCATCTGGGAATCAAAGCCATCCTTGTAAATCTTATAATTTACCGTGGGCAGACGGTACACCATGTGGTAATCAGCAGTGGTGTCAGCGAGGACACTGTGTGACACGAGACCCAGAATCACTGTATCCGATTGATGGAGGATGGGGAGCTTGGCAACCGTAAGTAACTCCATGAGGTTATAAGATTGTTATAATTTTTTTTAGATATGGAGAATGTTCTCGGACGTGCGGTGGAGGGATTAAGAAATCTGAACGGTACTGCAACAACCCTGCACCAGCCAACAGTGGTCATTACTGCGTAGGACAGAGAAAACGATATCAGTCGTGTGGTACTCAAGAATGTCCTGCGGGATCTAAAGATTTTAGAGAACAGCAATGCGCCAAGTTTAATGGAAACAACTTTAAAATACAAGGACTTGCCGAAGATGTTGAATGGCTACCAAAATATGGCGGAAGTAAGCTATATGAGGTTACAGATCAGGTTATAATCTTGTTTTTAGTAAGCCCAGAAGATCGGTGTAAATTATACTGCAGAGTTGCCAAATCAAGTGCTTATTATTTACTTAAAGAAAAAGTGATTGATGGAACTGTTTGTGGTCCGGACACTTATGATGTTTGCGTCAACGGAGCCTGCTTGCCAGCTGGATGCGACCATGACTCAACTCGACCACAGACCTCGGTAATTTCACTTTCAACTAATACAGAATATTTGTTTTTTTTAGGTATAATTTTATTTTTCGAAATTTAATTTTTTTCCAATAGATCACCGTACTGGGAGACTTTCTTTCCTTTCCTCCAGTGAGTCATTAAAAAGAGAAAAAACTGCATGATGTGCTGTTTCGTCCACGAGTTTAGGATTTTTCTTATTTTTTTAAAGTTTTACGAAATAAACCCTTTTTTTGGTAGCTTAGGATCCTCGCATGATCAGCCATCTGCAAATATATTCCATTTTTACTAACGTTCATTCCAAACAGGTGAAAGTCCAGGTGTCAGGTTATAGGAAAGGTCATAATCATGCAGATAATGGAAAACGCTTGAAAACAACGAACATAGGCTTTTTTTAACCTTCATATATTAAAAAATTCAAAAATAATTTATAACTTTTTTAAGATTACTGCGGGCAATGTGGAGGTAATAACTCAACCTGCGAACAAAAAGCTGGAAGTTATAACAAGCCAAATATGGATATACGGCTGTAGTTAGAATCCCTGCAGGATCTTCAAATATTGAATTAAGGCAGTACAGTCATAATAATGGCCACGATGATAATTATTTAGGTGAGGTTATTTCATAACCTGACTTTAATAACCTTTTAATTTTAGCTCTTAAGGATGTTGATACCAATCAGTATATTTTAAATGGAAATTACGTTGTGAGTAGTCACCATAAAAGGATTATTTATGGTGGGACAACTCTTGATTATTCTGGTTCTGAAGCTGTAGTTGAGAAAATTAATGCTTCACGGCCTTTAACCAAAGATTTAGTCGTTGAGGTAAATTTTCTTTTTATACCTATTGCCCTAATTTCCAGGCATTTCTCTTGCTCTTTTGGCCAATTAACTTCCTTCCTGTTAAACGCCTCCTGGCGTTTTTTTGTGACTCCTTTTAGGAGAACACGCCATTTTGCCATAATTAGTTCATCGATTTGGCCACTCAGAGCGATGAGATTCCCGATGGAGCCATGGCTTTTCTTTCCTCTTTCAGATTACCCAGAAAACCTTTTAAATGCCATTTTATTTTTAGGTTCTCTCTGTAGGAAATTTGCTTCCTCCAAACATTCATTATATTTATACAGTTCAAAAAAGTGTTAATAAATATGTTTGGGAAGTTGCCGACGACTGGACACGCTGTGATAAAGTCTGCCAAGGTAATAAAAAATAAGTATATAATATAATTTCAATTGTTTTGCAGGCGTTAGTTTGCGAGATTTTAAATGCGTGAAAGTAAAACGTGGCCAGGAAGTCGCACAGGAATTATGTGATCATCTAAACCGTCCAGCTCGCATTCAGAGAGAATGCAATACAAATTGCGATCTTGAGTTTGTATATTGATTCTTTGTTTTAAAATTTAATTTTATGTATAATTTAAGATGGGAGATATCGTCGAGGTCAGAATGTACGAGTCACTGCGGTCCTGGTAATAGAACGTTGACTTTTAAATGCGTCAAAATTAGTTCGGAGTCTGGAAACCGAAAGACTAAACAGCACGATTCCGTCTGCAGTCATTTACAGAAGCCGAATGATACTGAAAAATGTGAAGGGCCATGCTATAGAGTAGGATGGCATTATGGATCTTGGTCTCCGGTTTGTCCTTTGATTCTTTTAATTTTTTTAATTTTTTTCTAGTGTTCTGAAACCTGCGGTCCAGGGAGAAGAACACGAGAAGCACGATGTGTAGATGAGAAGAGTCGTGTCATAGATGACCGTAATTGTTTAGAAAATAAAAAGACTGAAGAAATATGCGAGATAAGCCCTTGTCCAAAATGGGAGATCACAGAATGGTCCGAGTGTTCACAAACATGCGGACGCGGGCGTAAACAACGTTCGATTTCATGCAAAGTTGGCCGTGAGACCGTCAACAGTCTTTTATGCGAAAACCCGCCTCCATATTCTGAAGAATGTAATTTAAAACCATGTCCCGAATGGCGTGAAATTGGCGAATCACCGTGTTCAACATCATGCGGACAAGGAGTCAAGACGATTTTGTTCGAATGTAGTATTCCGAACAGTTGTGCCAACCTACCTAAGCCAGGGACGACCCGATCTTGCAACCAAGCACCTTGTAGTTTACATCAAGAAAACATCGTCGACCCAGACTCTTCACGTTTCTCATGGGTTCTAAGCCCATCAAAAGTAATTATTTTCTCAACCTAACAAACATAACCTCTTTTGTTTTCAGTGTTCCGCCACATGTGGAAAAGGATATAAAAAAATATCATATCACTGTCATGACAACCATTATAAAAAATACGTCGATAATTCCAACTGTCCTAAATTCAGAAGTTCTTATGAAATGGTCGAAGAATGCTTTGTTCCATGCAGCGGCGTTTGGGTCGCCAAAGAATGGGAACCTTGTTCTGCTGTATGCGGCGAAGGTATTGAAACAAGAACAGTTCTTTGTGTGGATGAGAACAACCAAGAAATAAGCGACGATTACTGCCCATCTTATGACAAACCTCAAATTGAAAGGATATGTAAACAATCTTGCTCTATAGAACGTGAGGAGCAATGGAGAGTTGAAAATTGGTCTGAGGTTTGTATTTTTTTGTTTTAAGTTCAAAAAATTTTATTTTAGTGTTCTGTGACGTGTGGACAAGGAGTCCAGTATAGGAGGGTTTTCTGCCCGATAGGTTATACTTGTCCTAACCTAAAACCAGAAGAAGAAAAAATCTGTCATCCTCGTTCATGTCGTGAAGAAGGTCGATGGGTCTCCAAAGGGTGGCTTAAGGTAACTTCTTTAAATTTAAAGGCTGCTAACTTTTTTTAATAGTGTAATGTGACATGTGGAGTTGGATATCAGCATCATTCTTATGCTTGTGAATCGTCGAACAATGAACCTCTTCCTGAGGAATCATGTAGAAAAGCGAAGCCGAAGCATTTTAAAACATGTCTGCTCCCTCGGTGCCCTGAAGATGAATCGAAGCCTAAATGGAAAACATCAAAATGGTCACCGGTAAGTTTAACGACGTTCATTTCCGTTGTAAGAAAGAAAAGAAAAAGAGTGAAAGAGTGTTTTGGTCCAAAAAAAATGAATCCCGCATGTTTAGTGTTCGTTGGACAGCTGTACGAAGAGGCGATCTGTCGTCTGTATGTCTGGCAAACATCCGCAGAACGATAGCGTCTGTTTGAAAATTTTAAAGAGGAAAAAACCGAACGAGATTCGCGCCTGTAAGCGCCCTTCATGCCTAAGAATCATCCGTTCGGATGGAGAACCGGAAAATGGAGCGAGGTGATGTCCGCATATCAATTTTTTGTTTTGTTTTTTGAGGAGTTATGCGGGTTTTTGCATGAAAAGCCTTAACTATGGCGTGCTTAAGATCAAAAGATCATCCATTTCTAGTTATTTTTTTAATTACAAACTTTTTTTGGGGTTTTCTTAATATTTTCTCCAAACAAAGGTAAGTGAAAGAAAAAGGTTCTGTGCATGAGAAAAAGAGGTATGTAAAATAACATTTTAGTTCTAAAAACTATCAAAGGCGCTTTTATGCTTAATAGGGATACTCAACTCCCAAAAAAAGTTGTTTTTGACTTTTTGTATAACCTCCATGAAAATTCCATAAATGCGCCATTGGTTTCTTCACTACTTAATGAGGTTTCGTGAGGGTTATCTAATACATTTTCTAGAATATGGGCGTTTGAATAACCACTGCATGTATTTAAGGTTAGAATATATGTTTAAAAATTAAATTTAAAAATAATTTTAGTGTTCGGTCTCATGTGGTTATGGGAGAAAAACGAGACACGTCTTCTGCCCCAAAAAATGGCAAAATGTTCAACGTCAACACTGTTTAGGCCCAAAGCCTCATCAGGTCGCCAACTGTTTTAACGATTGTTCAAGCCCAAGGGAAGATTACAGATGGGAAGCCGGACCCTGGAAGCCTGTATGTTTTTTAAATAAATGTAATTTTAAATTGAATATTTTTTAGTGTTCAAATCATTGTTCTATAAATGGGCAAAGGAGAATTTTGAAATGCCTAAATGGGAATATCAAGGTTGCTAAGGATCATTGTAGAAATTTGCCGAAACCGCAGAGATGGAGAAGATGCGACGATCTCAGATGTAACTTTAATTTGTTTTTATATTTGTTTAAACATTTATTTTTAGGTCCAAGTTGTCAAGCGTTGTTTGATGTTTTAAATAGCGAAATGGCCGACGGAAAATTTACGATTTATCCCAGACAGGACGATGTACCCTTAGAGGTTTACTGCCACGGAGTCAGAAATAGACAACCTCGCGAATACATTACAGTAAACAAAAGAAAAAATTTCGCCATGAATTACAGCCCTCAGTATGTCCAGCGAATAGAATTTGAGGTTTTAATAAACAAGTTTTTTCAGGATCCGGATATTGCATGATTGCCATACGCGATGTAACCCGTCTACTTATGGATTAAATAATTTTCAAGATGGCTACACATCTTTTTCAAAAATCGCCCTCAATATTTCAACTATGAGTGTAGGTTAGTTTTTTTATTATCAAATAGATAACTTTTCTTCACATTTTAAAATTCTATTTTTAGCGCACGATTTTGAATTTTCGCAAACTATGCGAGGAAGGCCGGTGAGTTTCGGAGAAGCTGGCGGATGCTTTTCTCCCACATGTAAACAAGGTCATTTTATGATCAATTTGGAAAACACCGGCTTAAGAATATCTAGAGAAACAAGCTGGACGAAAACGCCGAACAGCATTATGGATATATCCAGAGCAGACGTAATTAATAATTAATTAAATTTATTATTATTGAATTATTTTAGGACCACACATGGGTGGAAGCATTTTGTGGCGGTTGCTGCGGACGATGCTGGCCCAAGCATGGCATCAAACTCGATCTGGCGCCACCCTAGATTTTTATGAAAAACTCATCAAAACAACTCGACTACCTCAAAGGCCTTTTTGTCCGCCAGTACTCCAAGGTGCCATTTTGAGTGTGAAATAAGCTCTCTATTTTTATATAAAAACCTTATGAGTGTTTATAGTCAAAAGTGAATCATGTGTTCCATCAGTATTATAAATCTCACAGATTCAGACTTTTGTAAATATTTTTTTTTATGTCTAGCTTTATTTTTTACTTTTTGTTTTTTTAAAGTGCCAAGTAGACACAAAGTAGACATAAAAGTTACCAATTCAGATCTGATTTTTGCCATTTTTATAATTTTTGTTTCTTTTGCTCAAAAATCACATCACAAGCTTGCACGGACAGGCGCATAAGGTTATAGACTGTTATACTTTTCAAGGTCGCCATGTTGTGCCATTTTGAATCTTTATTGATCTCTTTGAGGCGATTTCTTTTTTGTTTAGCTTTATGTGGACAAATGACAATTTTCAATAAGTGTTCAATATAACCTTTGTAAATATTATCACTTAACATCATTCTTGTAAATACGGTTTCAATGTAAATTATTGCGATTTTTTTGTATATTTTTGCATCCACTGCCAAGCTTAAAGTGTATATTTTTTAGAATAAATTGGCGTTTTTTTTTGTCTTATTGTAAATTTTATATGCGATTTCTTTTTTGTATTTATAAATTTGTAAATTATTCAATTAATATTTTATTTAAGTGTAATTTAAATGACTAACTTATGTATGTGGAATATAACGAATTGCTAATTTTATTATTTTTCTTCTTGTCTAACCGTTTTTACAAGGAGGGGGGAGGCAGGATCCAGGCGGAGGCTTTTGCCATAATGCCATGGCGCCCTTACAAGGGCCAACTAGGGAGTCGCCATACAATGGAACTACAGGACTTGGATTACATACAGGTTTTTACAAGGAGGGGAGAGAGTGCAGGATCCAGGAGGGGGCTTTCGCCATAATGCCATGGCGCCCTTACAAGGGCCAACTAGTCGCCATACAATGGAACTACAGGACTTGGATTACAGGTTTTTACAAGGAGGGGGAGAGAGTGCAGGATCCAGGAGGGGGCTTTCGCCATAATGCCATGGCGCCCTTCAAGGGCCAACTAGTCGCCATACAATGGAACTACAGGACTTGGATTACGATACAGGTTTTTACAAGGAGGGGGAGAGTGCAGGATCCAGGAGGGGCTTTCGCCATAATGCCATGGCGCCCTTACAAGGGCCAACTAGTCGCCATAAAATGGAAACTACAGGACTTGGATTACAGGTTTTTACAAGGAGGGGAGGTAGTGCAGGATCCAGGAGGGGGCTTTCGCCATAATGCCATGGTGCCCTTCCAAGATCCAACTAGTCGCCATAAAATGGAAACTACAGGACTTGGATTACGATACAGGTTTTTACAAGAAGTGGGAGGGAGTGCAGGATCCAGGCGGGGGCTTTCGCCATAATGCCATGGCGCCCATGCCGGCGTTGCTTAACTTTGGTGATCCCAGATTTTTTCTTGATAAAGTACGAAAATGTGGATTCCTTTACTAATAAATCAAGAAAAATAACATAAAATATTTTTAATATTTTTTCACTCGGACATAGGGATACCAACGAAAAATAAGAAAATACACAACGAAAAATTTGATATTTTCTAAAAAATAAATATTGCACACAGTTGGTATTTAGCGACAATAAAGTTATGCTTAGTGCCAATCTTAAAATTAAAGAGCAGCTGGCTGCAATAGAATAAAACTTCCCAGTACCTTTGGTATATTAATCCTGATGTGGCCGATGAACTCTGATTGGCTCTTCGATTACAATCGTGTTACAAATCATGTCGTAACCTGTGCGGTTATTGGGGAAATAAAATAAGGCGAAAGAAGTCGGAATGAGGACAGCGATGACGAAATTTTTGACAGCTGCACGGACAAAGGAAAGCCCAAGGCCAAGATCTGTGCCTGGCCTGACGATAACTAAACCTTGGTTATTTTGGTTGTTATTCGCTTCCAAAGGTGTAACCGTTTCGCAGCGAACGACCCGAAGTTTCATTATCGACTTTCCAGGCGACGCACCTCCGATTCGTCCATTCACCCCTCCCTTCAGCCAAATAGTCTACAAAAGAAAAAATTTAAAAACCAAATTTTTATCAAGAAAAATTACCTCAAATAAACAAACGACAATTCGATGGATCATTTCTAAAATAACCAGTCCTTCAGTCATTTTTAATATTGTTTGATATTCAAAAGTAGCTTCTTTGTGCACATTTATAAGCTTTTCGAGGTCCCTAATAAATTTTACCAGAAAAACAATTAGAAATATGAATACAATGTATTCTTAATTACGAATACGAATACGCCAACTCTGATAGGAATTAGACTCACATTATATCAACGATATCCAATGCTACATAAGTGGCTCCAAGTTTAAGCAAAAGAAGAATCAAAAAGTCGATAATTTCTGCCACCATTCTCTTCCAGAATGAAGGAATTTTACATTCAAGACCTACAAAAATAAGTAAAAATGATTTTAAAAAATTTGTGGTAGATACCATCGTGTGTTTCGGTAGGTGGGTTCGGCTGAGGTCGAGCTGCAGGAGCAGCAGGATTTCTGGCTGAACTCAATATCGACTGTTGTGCCATCAAATAATATGGAAACTGCGCTGTCACACTCTGCCAGAAATATGCCTGATTCAGCCAACTTCTGAGCTCTTTGAAATAGTCTTCGGAACATTTGTATTTTCGCTCGCTCGAATTTGGATCTCTACAATGCGAATAACTTTGAAACCCCTGAAAAGGAGGAGTCACCACCCATGGCATCTCTCTTTTACCAGCAGCCATATTTCCTAAATTAACACACAAAAATAAATAATTCCAAAAAAATTATCAATTTTACCCTCAGAAACTTCAAAATTTTAAAAAAACCTAATAATATAATCACTAAAAAACAACCATCACAACATAAATTATAATGCAAAATTCTAAATAATATTAATCACTATTTCTTATCACAAACACCAAAACAGTTTTATCACCAGATGTACCAACTGTGCATGGATAAACATTGATAAAAATAACCTCCCCTAAATTTTATCAGTTCAATAACAATAATGCTGTTTTGTTTGTTTCAGGTATGCATATTTAGGGGTATTTATATGAATATTTTATATTATGCCCTAATAATATATGAATATTATTAATATTGTTATAGTGTGCCCAATTTTGAGATTTATTATTAAAATGACTTTTTTTTATGTTTTAGATGTTGTTTTCATGAATTTGGATAGAAGGAGTTATAATTTAGTTTTAAGTTTTTAAAGATGGATATAAAAGTTGAGATTGAGGAAGATTCTTTGGATATAGAAGAAGAGATGTCCTATTCTTGTACTGCCTGTGATGTTGTTTACTCGACGATTGGTGAACTTCAAGATCACATTTTTGATGCCCATGGGAGTCTGAGTGAGCAGATGACTCCAGACAGGAAAAAACATGTTTGTTCGCTCTGCGGAAAAGATTTTACCAGGCGATATTCGTTGATTAAACATGAACGTTCCCACACAGGGGAAAGGCCATATTCCTGCGCGCTCTGCGAAAAAAGATTCAAAGATTCAAAAGATCTTAAAAGACACGTACGACTTCATACAGGCGAGAAGCCATATTCGTGTAAATTCTGCGATTCTAAATTTAACCAATCGACTGGACTTAAGCGACATGAAAGACTCCACACAGGGAAAAACCATACGAATGTAATTTTTGCGAAAAAAGATTCACCCAAAGTTCAGACTTAAAACGACATGAGAGACTCCACACGGGAGAAAAACCCTACGAATGTAAAATCTGTGATAAAAAGTTCACCCATTCTTCACATTTAACTAATCATGAAGCATCCCATTTTTATGTACATAATCATATTTATAAAAAAATTTCGTAAAAAAAACCTTTTTTTTACATTTAAAACCATGAATGCTCTATAACTTTTCAAAAAAAAAAAATAAATAAATAAATAAAGTCGAGGATTTTGGGGTTCTAGAAGACCCCACAAGGTCAAAATGACCATTGGTCTTTGTGGGTATGTGTTGCTGAACGTCTGTCAACACTTTAAACTTTCTCAAAAAGAAGTCCTCAATAACAGGAGGACACAATTATAAAGTTACCTTTTTTTCATGGGCAAGGAAAACTTGCTTTTTAATGGTTTCTCAAAGAGAAGGTTGTATTACTCTCCTTCGTCATTTTTCCTTGATTTCTTATCACAGAAGTCGAAATTTTTTGGGCATATTGACTTTCTCTTTTTGAGCCCTTTTTAAATTGAATCTCCCGCCCGATTCGACTCAGTGACTTTCTCGCTTCTGATTGGCTGAGGAGCAGCCCAACTTTCGCCTCTCTGCCGCTTGGGTGCTCCACCTCAGAATTGACAGAACAAAAAGATCTCCCCCAATCTCCCGTTATGTTGTGCGATTGAAAAGTTCTTTTTTCCTCAATCAATTTCCGCCTCGCGAAATCCTCAAAAAAACTTTTAAAAACCGCAAATTTTACGTGTTTTTTCTTAATCTTCAGGGATGCCTCGTCCAGTTTAACCGGAAAGAAAGAACGAAAACCCCGGATTAAGTGGACAAATGGGCCAACAGTGATTTTCCAACTTTTGGGTTATTTTGTGTGTTTTTTGTGTACAAAAAGACAATTTTTGTGATAATTACGTCATAGTTTATCAAAGTAAGTATTTGTTTTAAATATTTAGCAATATTTTTCTTCCAATTTCCTTAAAATTAGTCACACATATGCTACGAGGTCAACTCAATGTCATTCAATTTTTTCCTAAAAATCTTTTTTATCTTACTTATCCCTGATAACTGATAAGTTCTTATCATAATATAGGCTTAAAATAAGTAAATTTCAAAATTGGATAATTAAGGAAGAGAATGGGCGCAGATGGAACTTTCACTTCTCGTCCTAGTAAGCAGGGCCCATTTAAGAACTCTAAAAGATTTTATGTTGGCAGCTCTGCTTTTTGTGAATCGTTTTCGCTTCTTTTACTTCCGTTTTGAATGACCTTGAGTGTTATTTTTTTTGGGGTCAAAGTTATGGGATTAGAAAGTATGAAATTTATCGATTTTTTATTTATTTACGTAAATGGATTATTGAATAAGAAAATTCTTTGTTATGTTGGCACAAATGGTTTTCTTTTTGACGAAGGCATTTTCGGGAAAACGTTTGTTTACATGAGAACATTGTTAGTTTGGCATTTGTCGATTGTGACGTTGGTAACACTGATTTCCTGAAAATTTGTCACAATATTGCTGATTTAATGAACTTGATGCCATTGGGAATCGAGGTTGGCATCACTGGTACCTTTGGATTGCAGAAAAAAAGTGAATTTTGTCAATATGTAGTTGGTTTCTGGGTGTGCAGCCAAAGAAAATACAATTTGTATTCAATTATTTAATTCGCCGACGTCGTAAATCCCCTACCGGACAAGATTCTCGTCATACCTCTCTCGCAATTTTTCTAGTCATTGTCCATGTGCATTTTGTTTTTTAAAAAAGCATTAAAAGAACCCTTCTTATGCCAGATTTGTATATAAAAAAAAAAAAAAGGACAATCATCTCAATATTTACGACTATTTTATATTATCTCGAACTCGACTCATTGTATCACTCTTTTTACGTCAAGTAAGTGTTAGTCCCATGTGCTCTAAATTGTAACTTATCAATATGTCTTGTTGTAGCGTCTTGAGAAAGGGACTAAATGTCTCGAAACGTCGGCGAATTAAATAATTGAATACAAATTGTATTTTCTTTGGCTGCACACCCAGAAACCAACTACATCATAAATACAGCCACTAACACCATGATAAACTCGTTGGGTGAAAACGGACAAGTCCACTCTGGCAGGTTCTTCAGAACTATTGCGAATGACTACAACCAGAACATTGCGAACAATCTGAAAACTTGGGCTAACTGGAACAAAAAACTCACACGAGCGGAGAACAAAAGAGAATTCCTCGTAAAATGTCGCCAAAATCAGGTTATCCCTAATTATTTAAACAACCGATTCAAAATTGAGAATCAAAGTCTTCCGATATGTGATAGAAAGTATTTGAATGATTTGGAAAGTATATATTTAAGAACCAAAAAACACATTCTTAGTCTCGATATCAAAGTTTCCTTCCAGCAAGTGTCATATTACCGCAGAAGGGCCCATGAATGTGAACAAAGCGCATACAATGATCTTCCGAATCACATAGTACAAATGTTTAAGTCAAAACAACAAACCTTTTGCGATAAGCTGAGACTTGATGGAAACAAAACTAGTAAAAAGAAACTGGATTTTTTAATCAAAAGTGTTTTGTTCATGTTGTTGATGCACCCGAAGAATGGGCGATAAATCTAACGAATGTTGACATCGATCAAAAAGTGCTAAATTTGATAGCTTTGGGTCCGAAATTTTGTGTTCCCACTGTACCTCAGTTCAATCAGTTCATTGACATACTCGCGGAAACTGATCGGTTTATTAACACCTTACGAAACGAAGACACAAAGGCCATTGTTCGGATGAGCATCAGCAACATTCTTTTAAACTTTAAGAATCGCTCCAAAAATCGAACCAATGTATGTAAAACAGAAAAAGCATTTGTGGACCTTATAAAATTAACTAAAGAATTTTTGAATAATAATCCGAACCTATTAATTTTGAAATCCGATAAAGGAAACAAATCTGTTATAATGGAAAAAGTAGATTATGAAGAAAGAATGGAAATCTTACTATCAGATAGCTCAGTATATAAGAAAAGAAACAAAGATCTTACGAATGAAATTCAAACTACAACGAATAAGTTAGTGTTAGCTCTTGAAAAGAAGGAAGTAATTACGAGATATGAAGGCTTAAAATTAAGATGTTACAACGGAGTCGCCCCTAAAATCTATGGCCTTCCAAAAATTCACAAGCCCAACCATCCTCTGCGACCCATAGTAAGTTTTATTGGATCACCCACGTACGATCTATCGAAATATCTTACAAACATTCTTAACAACTTAAGAACTGAAAATAAACATTCCATTAATAGTTCCTTACAATTCAAAGAAAAGATCTGTATGCTGAAAGTACCAGAAAATCATAAGTTCATATCTTTAGATGTTTCATCGCTTTTTACTAATATCCCGATTGACATAACGATTAAAATAATCAATGAAAAATGGCACATTCTATCGCCACACACAAAAATCTCGCAGAATGACTTTATTGATCTTGTCATATTTTGTGGTAACTCTGGATACTTTGTATACAATTCTCATTGCTACCAACAGATGGCGGGCTGTGCCATGGGCAGTCCCCTCAGTCCAATTTTTGCAGACATCATAATGGGAAAATTGATTGACTTTGCAATTAGTAAACTAAGTTTTAAGCCTCCTTTCTTATTTTTATATGTTGATGATATCTTAACATGCATACCAAATGACAAAACTGATGAAATTGTTCAAGTTTTCAATGAATTTCATCAAAATTTAAATTTCACATATGAAGATGAAGTAGAGAATTCCATAAATTTCTTAGATACTACTGTTACTCGTCTATCTGATGGTTCGATACATACAAATGGTTCTCAAAACCCATCGCCTCGAATAGACTTATCAACTTCAAATCTTCCCAACCGTACTCTCAAAAAATAAATGTTATAAAAATCTAATTGGTCGAGTTTTCAACTTAAAGAGTGATCCTATTACGATAGAGGATAAAAAGACTGTGATTGATATACTTAAAAAGAATGGTTACCCAAAAACACTTATAAACAAATGTATTAATGATGTTAAATTTTGGAGGGATAAGAGTGAGAAAAATGAACTGCCTTTTGATAAATTTTGCAATTTTCCATACATCAAAGGCCTCTCAGACAATGTGAAAAAATCCATTCTAAATGTAGTCCCTACCACTAGAGTAACGTTTCGAAATATTAACAGACTAGAATGTATATATTCGAGCCTTAAAGACAAAACACCAAAGGAAAAACAATCGGGAGTAGTGTATTGTGTAAGCTGTCAATCTTGCAAAGATGAAGGCATAGTTTCTAACTACTACGGTGAATCGGATCAATATCTATTCAGACGTATGTACCAGCACAAGTATAATTGCGAGCAAAAGAAGGCAGAAAGCAGCGCTCTCGCAGAACATGCCGTTACGCTAAATCATCGATTCGACTGGGATAATGTAGAGATTCTTAAAAAGAGAAAAACCGCCATCGAAGAAAATTCTGGGAGGCGATTCACATTAAAAAAGATAAGAATTCCATTAATAAAAAGTCGGATACGGATGGTTTGAGCCGTTGTTACAATCCAATCATCATGGACTCTATACGTCAACGTGACGTCACACCTGAAATCGACTCTCTCATTGAGGCATCATGAATTTAAAACAAACCTTGATCCCCTACCGGACAAGATTCTCGTCATACCTCTCTCGCAATTTTCTAGTCATTGTCCATGTGCATTTTGTTTTTTAAAAAAGCATTAAAAGAACCCTTCTTATGCCAGATTTGTATATAAAAAAAAAAAAAGGACAATCATCTCAATATTTACGACTATTTTATATTATCTCGAACTCGACTCATTGTATCACTCTTTTTTACGTCAAGTAAGTGTTAGTCCCATGTGCTCTAAATTGTAACTTATCAATATGTCTTGTTGTAGCGTCTTGAGAAAGGGACTAAATGTCTCGAAACGTCGGCGAATTAAATAATTGAATACAAATTGTATTTTCTTTGGCTGCACACCCAGAAACCAACTACATCATAAATACAGCCACTAACACCATGATAAACTCGTTTGTCAATATGGTTGCCATTCTATGATTTAAGTATCAAATAAGCGTAAATGATTTCATTAAGAACAGCGTTTCTAATAAGAGAAGTATGACAGTGTTGCCAACTGCCCAATCAATAAAGTTGGTAACTATGTATTCTTGTGAAATAGTGATTTTCACTCTCAATTTTGGATTCTTGATAAAAAGTGGCTATTGGGTATATTTCACGTTCAAAGTGGTTCCCGTTGTTTAATTATCAAAATAAGAATTTATTTCACCTAGAAACAGTTTTGCCAACCATAAGAGTAGCAAGTTTACCAACTACCTAATCAAACAATTTAGTGCAGGTTGGCATCGCCGGTAACTTTAGATTCCAGAGAAAAATTGGCCAAGTTTTTCATTAGGCAGAGTTAGGCAGTGTTACCAACTACGAAATTGATCAATTCAATAGAAGCACCTTACGGTTTCAGAGAATCAATTTCGGACTGTTGTTGTCATTGAAGACCAGTGATCCCCCCTTAAAGCTACGCAGTGTTGCCAACTTTTGGATTATATTGAATACATTTTTTTTTTCAGGCGATGTCGACCACGGATCCGAACGCGACGGACGGGCCGACGATAACATGGAGCGGCCCCGGTTCGGGCGTCTTCCTCCAGACGACCATCGCCCAATGGATGGCCGGAATCGCCGTCTGGGTCGCCATTTTCTCACCTGCCATCAAGTAAGTGAAAAATCTCTTCAAATTAAACAATATTAAGCTCTAAAAGACCTTGAAAGTGTTCAAAAATGGCAAAAAAACCCCATGTTGAATCACTGGAGGTTAACAACGGGTTATCTTGGGCTCAACAGGTCTATCTATCAGGTTATCTAGGATCTTAGATCGAAAAGACCGACCGAATAACGAATTAGAGTCGATCATAGTTTATAAAACCCTTGTTGAATCACAGGAGGTTATCAAAAGGTTATCTTGGGTTCTAAGCTCTATATGGCACAAAGATGCCATTTTCCTTCATATTGGAGTCATCAAAACCCCTTGTATAATCACATGAGGTTATCAACAGGTTATCTTAGGTTCTGAGCTCCAAACTGGCTTGAAAATGCCATTTTCCTTTAAATTGGAGTCATAAAAAAACCCTTTTACAATCACAGGAGGTTATCAACAGGTTATCTTGGTTCTAAGCTGGAAAAGACTGGCAGGAAATGGCCATTTCTTTTAAAATGGAGTCACAAAAAAAACCCTTTACAATCACAGGAGGTTATCAACAGGTTATCTGGGTTCTAAGCTGGAAAAGACTGGCAGGAAATGGCCATTTTCTTTTAAAATGGAGTCACAAAAAAACCCCTTTACCATCACAGGAGGTTATCAACAGGTTATCTTAGGTTCTGAGCTCCAGACTGGCTTGAAAATGCCGTTTTCCTTCAAATTGGAGTCATATAAAACCCCTTGAATAATCACAGGAGGTTATCAACAGGTTATCTTCGGTTAAAATATTAAATATTTTAGACTCATCAGGCCTTTCTAAAGGTCAAAAGTTCCATTTCCAGTTGAGATCATTTCAAAACGATTTTAAAGGCCTCAATGACTTAAGTCTGTTTTAAAAGCGTTTGCAATATGGGAATATTTAACGCTCCGTTAGGCCGGGGACAAGGTCGTATTTTTGCTTCGGGACTTTCCATACCACAAGGGACGAGTCCAGCGAAGTGAAACCCATCTCATTTTTTTTTTTTTTTCTCGGTCGATCCTTTTAAAAAATGAAAGTCGCCTTTTCTACCCTTTCCACATTGAAGGCGGACGTGAGAATTTTTGAGGAGACGCGAGAGTTGTAAAAGAACAAAAGTATCTGACCTTGCGATCTATCTTTTAAAAGGAAAGGGAGAGAAGAAAAAAACACAAAAAATTCAAAATTTGCAAAATTTTAACTTCTTTAGTATTGTGATACCCTCCACGTATGGTTTTTGAGGGAGGGTACTTCGTCGCGTTAGTTCTAACACCCGCTAAGTCATTTTTTTATCAATTTTGAGTTTGGCATTGTTTCTGATGGTAAATTTTGTGGAGAATCGAATTCCGTTGGTAGTTTAACCCTGTTACCAACAGAACGTAGTTCACGATTTAGCTAACAGGTGATGCATTGATTCCAATGAGTAATTAATCCGTATTTGGATCTCCTGAAAACCTAGGAAAAATGACATAGGCGGTGTTAGAACTAACGACGACTTCCTGATTGCTTCATTTATTTTAAAAACGGCTCACAAAAAAATTCCCGTTATGTCGAATTTACCGTATCGTCTTTTTCCGGAACCTTCATGACAATGGCGATTTTCCATCGGAGACCGCGACGATTTTTCTCTTTATCCACTCACAGTTATGAACAAGACAAATGGAAATCGCGAAATTTCTTTTTTTTTTATTGCAACCTTATTTTTAAAACAAAAAAGTGAAATTTTGAGGTTTCTTACTTGGCTTGCTCTTCCTTTCGTCAATTATTTGAAGCTTTCACTCACAAAAGGCTTATTTTCGAAGAAAAACTTCATTTTAGGGCACCCTGAACGGATGATGCACCCTGATCTATACTTAAATTGGAATGGGTAGCTACGCGTTAACGTATAGCCCTAAGGTTTCAAAATCGAAATGATGTGAGCCCTATAAAAAGTATGTACTTGTTTGAAGAGCTTCCAATGAAAACTTCCTTAAAGATAAGTAACAATATAGGAGGGGGAAGTATAACGGAAGTATAAGGGAACGATAGTATAACGAAGGGGGAAGGTTTTTTTTTTTCGAAAAATTTTCCAAGTTAGTTTTTGATAAATTGTCTAAGTTTTTTGTTTTTAAAAATTTTTCCGAGTTTTTTTTTAATTTTCCAATTTTTTTGTTTTTTCGATTAATTTTCCGAGTTTTTTTTTTGAAAAATTTTCCGAGTTTTTTTTTTTCGAAAAATTTTCCGGGTTTTCTTCTTTTAAATATGCGTTTTTTTTTTCTGAAAAATTTTTAAGTCCTTATTTTTCGGAAATTTTTTAAGTGTCAAGGTAGAAATAATGGGCTCTTTGGCCTACGGATGTGCCTCTCGTAATGGGTGGAAGTATGAAATTTCTCCCTACTAAAAAAATAATAATTAAAAAGTGGCAATTTTTTTACACCAAAAATTCGTAAAAAATATAAGGAGTAATTGGTGAAAATTTGGTGAAAATCGGACCAACGGTTCGGCCGCAGCGAATTTTTTAAAATTTCAAACAGACATATCTCCGCCATTTTTTCGTAATTCAAAAATCGCCCTCGTTAGTTTCTTGTTCACCGACTAAAGAAATTTTGGTGAAAATCGGTTGAAAACTGTGGCCGTAAAGTGTTCCGAAAAACGCTACGGACGGCCGGCACCACAGACAAAGTTGAGATCGCTAAAGATCAATATTCGGACCTCCGGGATCTGGAAGACCCTTCCCCAAAAACCAGACGTCGAGGGTATCACAATAACTTCTTTAAAAAAGATTTCCATATTTCTTTTAACAAAAATTTTAAGTTTTCGCCATTATTTTATCTGGTGCCCCATTTTTTAACTTCCTTTTTAGATCCCCGCTCTTAATTTTCCGCTTTTGCCAATAAAATAAACGTCTTTAAAAAAAACGGCGATAATAAAATTCATGCCTTTACGACCCCCTGAAACGACCCTTTTTTACGATTTCAAAATTTACTTTTTCGTCTTTTAAAACGGATTATCGATCTTAGAGAACGTAAAATTGTTTCTAAATATGTGGGAAAATGTTACTTAATTTTCCCTCGTTCTAAAAAAAGAGTTTGGCTGTTTTGATCCCAACCAACCTGTTTGCCAACTCAGCAAAGCCAAAAATTCTAGTCAAATACATTGACCACTGACCCACGAAGGCAATCGAAAATTGATTGAACATTTTTTTTAGTATATCAGCATCTCCGTTGGTACACCTTTCCATCGCAGCAAAGGTGGATTATTCGCATCCTTTTTATCATTCCAATTTATGGAATCCATTCCTGGATCAGCCTCCTTTTTTTCAACAAAGACAACTACTACATTTATTTCTTTACGATTAGAGACTGCTACGAAGGTAACAAAATTAATTATTTATAATAATTAATATTATTTATGTATAATTATTTAATTTTTAGCCTTTGTGATCTACAACTTTATGAGCCTGTGTTACGAGTATTTAGGAAATGAAGGGAACATTATGAGTGAAATACGAGGAAAACCGATCAGGTAAATTTTTCTGATTCTTTAAATTTCTTTTATATTTTACTTGGATTTATAGGTCTAGCTGTACTTATGGAACTTGCTGTTTAACCGGAAGGACTTATACGATTGGATTTTTGAGATTTTGCAAACAGGCTACTTTACAATTTTGTTTTGTGAAACCTGTTATGGCTTTGGTGATTATTGAGCTGCAGTTTTTGGGCCTTTATCATGATGGCGATTGGAGGTAGGGATACTATTTTTTTTAGTTTTCCTGGTTCTTTAATCCTTTCGAGACTGCGTCTGATGCCGGATTCTCTGCGCTGCTGGCGCAGCACTTTTCCCTCACTTCTCCACGATCCGAAAGCGACGAGTGATGCGATCATCATGTTGTTCATTTCTTCCCCAACAGATGGCCATTTTTGCATGTCGCTGCGGTCTCCAAGCGACATGCAGGTGGCTTCCTTTCACTTCTCCCCGACCACTCCCAGCGCCCACCAAAGCACAGAAAGCGACGAGTGATGCGATCATCACGTCGTTCATTTCTTCCCCAACAGATGGCCAGTTTTTGCATGTCGCTGCGGTCTCCTAGCGACATGCAGGTGGCTTCCTCTCACTTCTCCACGACCGCTCCCAGCGCCCAGCAAAGCACAGAAATTGACGAGTGATGTGATCATCATTTAGTTCATTTCTTCACCAACAGATGGCCAGTTTTTGCATGTCGCTAGCGCCACGGGAAGCGAAGGTATTAAATATCTTAAAGAGGCTTCCCGCAGTTCCCACTGGGCAACTAAAGTCGCCTGCGGTCTCCAAGCGACATGCGAACATGGCATCTATAGTCGCCTGCGGTCTCGAAAGGGTTAATATCCTCGCTCTTTCAGCGAAAAACCCCTTTAATTTTTTTTTAATTTAATTTTTAGTCCTACTGGAGGATATTTGTATGCGACGATCATCTACAATATTTCCGTAAGTCTCGCTTTGTACGGACTTTTCTTGTTTTATTTCGCGACGAAAGACATGCTGACTCCTTTCGACCCGGTCGTCAAATTCTGCACGATTAAATCCGTAATCTTCCTCTCATTCTGGCAAGGTAAAAAAAAACACACGAATTTTTTCACAATTCATTAATCAAATTTTTAGGTGTCTTTTTGGCCGTTTTGGAAAAGGCGCAGGTGATCAATTCTATAATCGATACTCACGGTACGACAACATCGGCCGGTACGGTTTCTGCAGGTTATCAAAATTTCTTGATTTGTATCGAAATGTTCTTCGCGGCTCTCGCCTTAAGATCGGCTTTCCCATATTCGGTTTACACCGCTGAAACCGGACGGACTGTCACCATGCACAGCATTCTAGCAGCTTAAAGGTATAAAAATATCATTTTTAAACTTTTTTACAATTTTTATTTTAGGAAACCATGAATCCAAAGGACATAATGACCGACGCTATACACAATTTCCACCCTCAATATCAACAGTATACTCAGTACAGTTCAGGTAACTAAATGTGCTTTTTTTTTGGCATGCCTTAAGCGCTTGTAACGGTAATAATCACTTGAGCAGCTGGTGGAGGTTTAACGGGACGTTAAGTATCACTTAAGCACCAAAAAAAAATGAATAAAACAGAAAAAATCTCTCTACTTTATTTTACTAATTATAAAATAAATCTTGTTGTCCTAACTCTCTTGAGACCGCAGGTGGCTATAGTTGCCATGCGCGGTTGCTTGGAGACCGCAGGCGACTTTAGTTGCCCAGTGGGAAGCCTCTCTTATTTAATACCTTCGCTTCCTTTGGCGCTAGCGACATGCAAAAACTGGCCATCTGTTGGGGAAGAAATGAACTATGTGATGATTGCATCACTCGTCACTTTCTGCGTTGCTGGGCGCTGGGAGCGGTCGAGGAGAAGTGAGAGGAAGCCACCTGCATGTCGCTTGGAGACTGCAGCGCATGCAAAAACTGGCCATCTGTTGGGGAAGAAATGAACTGAGAGTGAAGGGAAGGGCGGAGCTAACTCAGTGCTGCGCCAGTAGCGCAGAGGCATCACTCGCCGCTTTCTGCGCTTTGCTGGGCGCTGGGAGCGTTCGGGAAGAGCAAGGGGAAGGGCGGAGCTAACTCAGTGCTGCGCCAGTAGCGCAGAGGCATCACTCGTCGCTTTGCTGGGTGCTGGGAGCGGTCGGGAAGAGCGAGGGGATGGACGGAGCTAACTCAGTGCTGCGCCAGTAGCGCTGAGGCATCACTCGTCGCTTTCTGCGCTTTGCTGGGCGCTGGTAGCGGTCGGGAAGAGTGAGGGGAAGGGTGGAGCTAACTCAGTGCTTCGCCAGTAGCGCAGAGGCATCACTCGTCGCTTTCTGCGCTTTGCTGGGCGCTGGGAACGGTCGGGAAGAGTGAGGGGAAGGGTGGAGCTAACTCAGTGCTGCACCAGTAGCGCAGAGGCATCACTCGTCGCTTTCTGCACTTTGCTGGGCGCTGGGAGCAGTCAGGGAGAGTGAGGGGAAGGGCGGAGCTAACTCAGTGCTCAGAGAATCCGGCGTCAGACGCAGTCTCGAAAGGGTTAACTAACAGCTAATTGATGATTAGTGTTCTGATTAACCAAGTTGAAAGTTTAGCTTTCTTAAGGGAAGTTTGTTTACGCCACAAACCAACATTTTTCGTTGTATTCAGAATCTTCGGTTTTGCGTTTCCCTCAGATTTTCCCCAAATCTACGATCTTCTTTCTTTATCATAATTAATGATTTACTACTTCTTATCTCTATTTCTCTAACTCGCTATAAAATAAGAGAATTCTGTTTTATTCATAAATAAAGTTAATATCTTTACTTAACTGGAAAGGGTTTTATGTTGCAGAAATAGTGTCGCCATCAACGAAACAGAATCCATATGAGAACTATGACAACTTGAAACAGAAAAATAATAAAAATAATAAAAATAATAAAATTAGCGCTCTCTTAAAATCCACTGGCAAAAAACGGAAGCATGTTTTTTTTTTATTTATTCAGGCATGGAATTTTTGTGATACCATCATGTGCTTTATTGTATATTTTATTTTTCCTTTTTTTTGTAAAATATGTGCAATTTATGTACTTAAGCATGTTAGGGTTTAAAAATAAGCTTTTTAAGGACACAAATATCCTTTTCGGATTTTCGGCAAAACACTACAATTTTATAAAAACGAAAAGGTATTTTCTCCTCACTATACACTGGAAATAGCATGTAGTTTTTTAAAAAACGTATTATGGGAATTATCCCAGGATATTTAATTTTTTTTAAATGTATTTTTATTGTACCTAATTACTTTAATCAAATTTCATTATTAATGTACCTTAGTTTAGTTTTAAAAAATATATAATAAAAGCATGAATTTTTTTTTTCTCCATTTTTTTTATCTTCTGAATCCGCCGAAATGGTATATTTTTTGAAATTGGGGTAAGCTTTTTATTTTTTAATGAAATTTTTTTTTTCTATTTAGCTGGTTCGCATTCTCAACGTGGGATACGAGTTTCGACATGATCCGGAAGAAGCTCCGCCGCCTGGTTGTCAGATTCAACGTAAAACCCCGGCGGTCAAAAAGTGGCGACCATCAGCCACGGCTACAAAAAAAACGATGCTTCTTAGTTCCGACGATGAATACCAGTAAAAAAAAAAAAAAAAAAAAAAAAAAAAAATCTTTTCCTGCCTAGTCTGTCCAAAACAAGGTACACCTCAGGATCTGTCAATCAAAACGAGACCACTGGCCTACAGGGTGTCACTTCCTTTATCCGTGATCCTTCCAAATTGACATGATCGCATCAAAAAGCTTTTTTTCTCCTTTCACTGTCTTCTAGTCATCGCTATAAGGTTGTGACCGTATAAATGTTGTAGCCTATTTAAATAAAACAAAAAACCAAAGAACTGAGTGCAATATTTTAGATCAAAATGTGTTTTTAGGTATAGATTTATTTTTACAAAAAAATTAGGGTTTTTTGAGAACTTCATAGTCCTTTCTTAGAAAAGACTGAAAATAGATTTTCTTTCAAAACTTCCAGTGAATCCAGATATTTGTACGTCTGACTGACAACTTAAAAAGCCTTAATTTTTTTCTTTATTATTAATCTTTATGTTTTAAGCACAATATTAAAGACATTATTATACCTCATTGTGTAAATATTTAAATAATTATATAAATTATTAGTGCAATATTCTGAGGCTGTTTTTTGCGACTTCGAGGCCGGTTATCAATGTTTTTTTTTTCTTAAATGTAGTTTTTGTTTAAAGATGTATATTTTGTCCATTCTGACACTAGGCTATGTAGTTTTCTTCACCATGTTTATTTTGTATAATAAAAATAATAAAATATTATTGAAATGTTTTATACAGTGCTTTGATTTAGTCCCTTCTAAAATGGCGGTTTTAGTTTATGCAAATTTCCGCTACTTGAAGATTAGCGCTGTTGTTTCTGTAATGAGAGTTTTTGTTTTATTGGTTTTCTAGTGGCTGTAAAAAAACTTACAAAATCATAGATAAGGGATTTATGGGAGTATCACTTTCTATAGTTAAAGGCGTACTTAATAGCCTTGTTAAGACCTCGTAGGGTACGAAATTATTTTAAAAAAGGAGATGGTGGAGCACGAGGACGGGTTACGATTTCCAGATTTCTCCCCGAGTTGCTGGAGGTCGAAAGTTCAAACGCGCCCGGCCTGGGGATGACTCGACGAACGATGAATTTCACAAACTCCCCGACACGAAAGAAGAGCCTTTTTAAGGAAGTGATCGATTAAAATAGAAGGAAAAAGGGGGCCGTTTTTCAAAAAAACACCGTAAAAATCACCATAATTCGAATCAAAATTGTGGCTACATCATGAGAAATCTCGGAACTGTTTAGGACATCAGAAGTGCCCAAAAGTGTAAACGCAGGGCTGCCAACACAACATGTTGCTTTTAATCTAAAATTTTTGCCGTTTTAGTTATCTTTGTTATTTTTACCTCAAAACTCTTAATTTTCAAGATATTTTGCCCAAAAAAAGGGCGTTTTGATGTCAAAAATGCCCCCAGAGTAGACCTTTGTGTGATGGGTACAGAGTAAGAATCAAGTGTTCGAATCATAAGTGTAAATGTAGGGTTGCCAACACAACATGTTGCTTTTAATCTAAAATTTTTGCCGTTTTAGTTATCTTGGTTATTTTTACCTCAAAACTCTTAATTTCAAGATTTTGCCCAAAAATAGTCCCCAGAGTGACTATTTTGTATGATGGGTGCAGAGTTAGAATCAAAGTGTTAACGCAGGGCTGCCAAACAACATGTTGCTTTTAATCTAAATTTTTGCCGTTTTAGTTATCGCTCGGTTATTTCTGGTTAATTTTACTTCAAAACTCTTAATTTCATGATATTTTTCCCAAAAAAGGCGTTTTAATGTCAAGAAATGCTCCCAGAGTAGACCATTTTGTGCGATGTTGGGTGCAGAGTTCGAATCAAAAGTGTTAACGCAGGGTTGCCAACACAAATATTGCTTTTAATCTAAAATTTTGCCGCTTTAGTTATCACTCGGTTATTTCTGGTTAATTTTTACTTCAAAACTCTTGATTTTCATGATATTTTGCCCAAAAAACGGCGTTTGATGTCAAAAAGGCCCCCGGAGTAGACCATTTTGTGTGATGGGTGCAGAGTAAGAATCAAGTGTTCGAATCAAAAGTGTAAACGCATGGTTGCCAACACAACATGTTGCTCTTAATCTAAAAATTTTTCCGTTATAGTTATCTTGGTTATTTCTGGTTAATTTTTACCTCAAAACTTTTGACCCAAAAAACGGCGTTTTTATGTCAAAAATGCCCCCAGAGTAGACCATTTTGTGTGATGGGTGCAGAGAGATTGTGTTCGAATCAAAGTGTAAGCGCAGGGCTGCCAACACAATATGTTGCTTTAATCTAAAATTTTTGCCGTTTAGTTATCTTGGTTATTTCTGGTCAATTTTTACCTCAAAACTCTAATTTCATGATATTTTGCCCAAAAACGGCGTTTTTATGTCAAAAATGCCCCAGAGTAGACCATTTTGTGTGATGGGTGCAGAGTAAGAATTGTGTTAGAATCAAAAGTGTAAACGCAGGGCTGCCAACACAACATGTTGCTTTTAATCTAAATTTTGCCGTTTTAGTTATCACTCGGTTACTTCTGGTTAATTTTTACCTCAAAACTCTTGATTTTTGAAATTTTGACCAAAAAATTGGCGCTTTGACCAACATTTTAAATTCCTTTTATCATAAAAATGTTTCAGTTTTTCCAATTCTATTTTGGACTTTTCAGACCCAGTCAGGTTTGGCTGCACATATTCTGCGAGACCCAATTGCTGTCCTCAGGGGTGCCAACCTTGAGGATTCCAAGTTAGTGTGACCTGTAAGATGTTAGGAAAAGCCGAAAAGTTATAAGTGCTTTTTTTATTTATCACTCCATTTTAGGTAGATTTCTTTTCTTCAAAAATCTACCTATTGTAATGTACCAAGTAGTCGCAGATTCAAAAAATTTTCTATACGTTTTTCGTTTCATACCTCCTGGACCCCAAAACCATCCTCAGTTGAAAAGTATATATATATATATATATATATTAGCACGATAACTGGAGCAATTTTAATGTGAGGGTGACGATATCCGGTATTTAGAGCTTTTTCTCAATAGCTAACGAGCTCGGACGTTAATGAAATCGGACCAGCGATTCACCTACTTTACTTAGGGCTTAAAAGACAAAATGGCATTTCTATTGAAATCCTAGTCCTTTTGCAAAAAAAAAACTTTAAGACCTCTGCGAGGGCGTGTAAAAAATTAATTAAAGCAGGTTGGACGAGCCAGGCGCAAATATGAACTAGCTAAACTTTAAAAAAAATTGAATTTATACCGGGAAATTATTAATATTTTATTTATAAAATTATCATATGTTTTTCTAGGGGCTCAGTGGCGCAATTTTTCTTATATCATCATTTTTATAACATAATTATATATTTGTGTTATACATTTAATTTTAATCATGAAAAAGATCTACCTTTAGTCCCTGCTACCGCAGGGTCATATTTTAATTTTTTTTATACATACAAACCTATTTACATTTTGTATTCCAAAGGAATAATAATTATCTAGGTAACATTTCTTAGAAAAAAAAGAAGGAGACTATAAATAAATTTTACAAATGATAGGATTAGACTACTTTAGTCGTGAGAAACGGTGCTGGATGATCGCGGATTCTTCAGGGAGGTCGTCGACGTTGATGTCTTCGTCGGAGTCTGTCGACGCCGAATCTTCGGCGCTTTTCGTCGAAAGATCGATGGGCGATTCGTCCCAGGGTCCGTGATCTTGATAGAGATATGGGGAAGGGAGGAATGGGGTGGA
>JACGAQ010001924.1:0-49317 GCA_014119065.1 Orius insidiosus
CGAGTCATAGTTTGGCGTACCTTCTACTAAAGAGCGAAACCTCAAATCTTTCATTCTTGCAAAAAGCAACATGTGTCTGTCGTTTTGTCGCATGTATGGCTGAAAAAAGCGTTGATTTTTTCAAAAATGGAAGTATCAAAGCATACTTATTCTTAATCAGTTTTAGCCCAAGGGGACATATACCTGGTAGCTGATGGCATTCGGTAAGCAGAGAAGGAGAACAACCACCTCGTCATCCCCGCAGTGATTTCTGAAATCGGGCTGCCTCTCAGGATGATAGCTAAAAACAGAAATCATTATCATCTTTAAAAACAACATCTTACCTGTGAATATCCATGGGAAACAAAAGACCGCTATGTATAGTCCTGAAACCAGTCCAGTAATTTTGTTGGCTGTCGAAATGCTTTTGTGCTCCAGTCAGTCCAGTAGATGGCATCTTCGAAAAGTGTGACAGCAAATGGATGTGGAAGACCTTTGGTAATGACCTAAAAAGAATTTTTTAATGACGTTTAGTTTCTTTGGTTCTTACTTTCTTCGCTCGCTTCCGTCAAGTTTACAGCTTTCAATGACATGATGCTTAGCGTCTGACCAATAAAGTCTATTTATGGTGTAATCAATTGTCAAACCGTTAGGCCATTGAATTGACTCTGTAATTATCGCTTTTCTATTCGAGCCGTCCATTTCGCATCTTTCAATTTTCGGGGTTGGACCCCAATCGGTCCAGAACACAAAAGCTTCCCCAGGATGAACGGCGATCGCCCGCGGTTTTTGTATATCGTCGGAAATCAACACGTGGCGGATTTGCCCGTCGAGATTAGAAACTTCGACCCTTCTCGTTCCGGAGTCCTCCAAAATAATAATCGTGGATCCAATCGATAGCTATGCCTCCGGGCGAATCCAAACCAGACTTAGCAATTTCTATAATAAAGTTTTTGTCAAAATTATTCCAAGATTTGATGAAAGTACCGGTTATATTTGTCTCGTTAGTCCTCGACCTGCTTATACGTCCATAGAAATATCAGTCCAAAATATCAATCCTTTCTTATAATGATAGTCTAAAGCTATAGCGTTATGGAGACCTTTTAAAATCGCAGTGTACCGGAAATTATGAGGCTACCTGTAAAGGTTTAAAAAATATTTTACAATTAGTTTTTCGTCCAATTTAGTTTTAAAAGGTCAATTCTGTCTTTCGTGTCCTTCGCTCCTTCGTCTGTTCTTAAGAATTTACCTGTCGAATATCGATTCTGTTGCAAATATCAGACTCGGAGGAGATCCTCGTGCTTTACAGGTGGTCATATCAGGTCTTAAATCGTATCCTTTGTAGCATCCACATTTATAAGAACCGATCGTATTTTCGCAAGTCTGACTGCAAACTGGATCTGTTTTGTAACTACATTCGTCCACATCTTCGCAGCTAAAATCGAATGTTGATTGAATTCTTAGGAAGGAAAAAAAATTACCTTATTCCGTCCTGGGCTAATCTATAACCCGGCTTGCATGTACAAGCGTCTTTCTTTCATAAGTTTCAATACAGAGTTGTTCACATTTGAGTTTAGATTTTGAGCAGTCTTTTGGCTTCGGGCATTGTTTTTCATCTGGAAAATATTAGGTTGAGTTAATTGAGATATAAAAAAAACCTTCTCCTCCTAAGCAGTCCTTTATTCCATCACAGACTTGTTTTCTTCGAATGCAATGTGAACTGTGGTGCGGTATCGACGTGTTGACATAAGGGCATGTGAATTGGGTCATTGGGTCGCAAAGTTGCTTGCATTTTTCCTCATCTTCACCTTGTGGACAATCTTGTACTCCATCGCAGACCCACATTTCCTATAAAATCTGTTTAGTACTTCATAGAATTGATTAATCGGTTACCATTAGCTTCCTGAATGACATGCGAATTCATCGGAGTTGCAAGTTCTGGGAAATGATTTTTCGCAGTTCGCTTCGTCTTCGCCACCTTCGCAGTCACGTTCACCGTCGCATTTCCATTTCTTTGAAATACACTTTCCACTCTCGCATCGAAACTCTTGGTCGGTACAAGGCCCTCCGGCCACTTCAGGGCAGTCGTCTTCATCACTCCAATCCCCGCAGTCGTCGTCTCCGTCACAACGAAACTCTTCACGGACGCATCTCGGATATGCGCAAGGAACTCAGATGGCCCACATTCAGGTATGATGACTTCGGCTGTAAATATTAGAAGGATTTAAATATAAATCTTGTTTATGAAACTTACGACACATAAGCTCATCAGACTGATCAGAGCAATCAGGTTCAGAGTCACAACGCCATGAAAGCGAAATACAGTCACCATCGCTACATCGAAATTCATGTTCGCTTATGCAATCCCTGGAAAACGAAATATCAATTTTTTTTAAAAGTACTAAGAGAGAACAGCCAAAGACGAAGGGTAGACAGAGGATAGACGAGGGAAAAAGACGAATAATAGACAAAGGATGGATATAGAATGAACGAAGGAAAAGGACGATGGATGAAGGAAAATTACAAAGGATGCACCAAAGAAGCGACTAAGTAGAGGACAAAGGAAAGGAATGGAAAAGCATTCAATGGATAAAGGAAAAGAAGTAAGGAAGAACAAAAAGTGTCCATTCTTGAATTACGTTTTTCTGGTGCAGTTCATTTCATCGGAATAGTCTCGGCAATCGTTGTCACCGTCACAAACCCAACTATTAAGAACGCAAAGTCCGTTGGAACATTCGAATTCTTCTGACGTACAATTCAGAGTGAGACCATCTAAAAAGAATCGTTAAGTTCCTTGTAAACAAAGATCGTTAGTAATACCGCAATGAGTTTCATCTGAGAAGTCGCCACAGTCGTCGTCTCCGTCGCACATCCAATCTCTGTGGATGCACTTCCAAGTTCGGGGACACCTGATGTGGGTTTCTAAGTTGCAGACTTGTTGTTTGATAGCACTGCAGGCGGCTTCGTCTTCACCACCCACGCAGTCGAATTCTCCATCGCATCTCCACGAAGCGGGAATGCACGTGCACGAAATAGAACAAAGGAATTCACCATCTCTACATGAGCCACCACAGCCAATCATCCCTTCATCAGGGTCGACTATAATTTTCAAATTACTTTAATGATAAGAAAATATTTTGACGTACTATCATCGATGTTAGGAGCGACTCCTAATGAAGAATGTCTTGAAGTCATGTCATCTTCGCTCATCGAATCAAGGATGACGCCTCCTAGCGTTTTGTGAATTGCTCCATTTCTCGCCTGCGACGATGAATCTTTATCGGTAGCCCGTGATAAGTGACCGGCGGAAAACCATTTCGGAACGTAATGAATGGGATTAATTAAAACAGGTGTCTGGCCTGTAAAAAGATGTTTACAATTTTGTCAACTTTATTTTTGTTTAGTACTTGGCCAGTGTGATGGGTTATGAGTCCCTTGGTGCATAGGCGGTATGTTCGGCTGGCGAAGTGCACCGCTCCCGTACATCTGTCGCGCTGCTCCTCTCGCGTGAGTCAGCGGCGAATGGTAGTACGCGCCAAACTGCGGAGTGATTTCTGTTACGGCTTCTTCATTCCCACGGTTGCTTTCACAATGTACTGAAAATCGAAAATTGATATTTCAAAGTTATGTTAAACCCCTTACTCCGTTATGCCATGCGGTACCTTTGCCCCTTAATGCCTTAATTTACGACCATCCTTATTCTCTTCCCATTGAAGATTTTTATAGAGACTTAAAACCATCATTGACTAAAATCCGCCTCAAATATTTAGAGCTAGGATCCCCCCCCCCCCCCCCCTCAAACACCCTTATTACCTGATTTTACGGCCGTAAAACACCCTTTTTAATCGATTATGGTCTTTCGCTCAATTTTCTGATGAAAGCAAAGGCTTTATTGCATATTTGAGGTTTTTTTTCTCGATATTCTGGTAATCAGCAAATCTTAGGGCGTTTTTCTATCTTTCTGGCCCAAAAAACTTTCATTTTACGTTTTTTCAATCTTCCGATCCAGCAACCCCCAATTTACCATATGGTCTTTTATTTCCCTCGATTCTTTGATGCAATGACCAACAAAAAATTTTTTCTTAGATTAATGGAAAACATCTCTTTTATACGATTTTTGAGCGTTTCTCGATCTTCTGGTCAAGAATTAATTTTACCAGATTGACGGGGATTTTCAAATAATTTTTTTGGGCTATAGAAATTCATACTTTTAGGTAGTAACTACATATATTTCTGCAAAAAAAAATTTTTTTATTCAATTTTTTTTTTATTTAATGGTTTTTAGTTGGTGAAGTGTCTTGATAATTGATTTCTTTTTTATTTCCCGACCTTGGTACGATACATGCCAATTAGATTCGAGAATTAAGATATAGGGGGTGCGATCGGTGTGAATGGGCGAGGCCAGGGGAAATATTGTAATTATTGATCCATCTCAAGCGCCTGCGTCGACTTCCAAAGTCTCCTGAATGGGATCCCTTTCTCGACCCTTCTCAATGAGACTGCCACCCACCAGGTCATCATCAACAACCCAAACATCAAGATCAAAGAAGTAAACATTGGGAAAAAAATTATGAAATTATTTTTCCCTATTTTTCCATCCATTTTTTTTATTAAAAATAAATACATAAAAGATTTTTAATCAAAAATAATTATTCATTATTATTATATAATTTAAAAAAATATTAACTGTCTAAAAAATTTTTGTTTGAATAATTGGGCCTCAAGAACGCCATAAAATAAAAAGACTAAAAAGCCTTTTGGCATTCTCATTTCGAGAAACGCCTTCCCTGGGGGCATCTGTTGATTTGGATGGAGCCAGCGTTGGAATTACTCAAGGGGAACCTCTTGTGTTTTATTTTAAAACGACCACTTCTTCAAAGTGCTTTTCATTTAAAATGGAAATAAGAAACTTACGCTTTAAAATTGCTCAAAAAAAATTCTTAATCATGAAAATATAGTGGATCATTTCTACCTCGATTACTAAACTTCTCTGGTTAAAAAGAAATGAATTCTCCCTCTTGGAAATCCTTAGAAAAATCTCTAGGCAATAGAAATAACTGGGGCATTTTGCCTCAAAAGAGATCTCCTTAATCTCACCCTAAATACAACTCGCGACCTATTTTAGTGGAAGATCTACGTATTGATACCTCATTGTCATTCGCGTAGGTTCTAGATCGCATAAAATTTGCGCATAAAACGTTATTTTAGGATAAAATTAGGGCCAAAGGATGTGGGAATTGTAAACAAAAACAATGGTGCACTTGGTAAACTTAATTTTTCCATAGATTCGTGGTTGATTTATAAAAAAAATGTAGCCTAGACTTGGGGCGCTGTATAAACACCGGGTGATGTTTAATAATAAATAAGACTTGAGGGAAACGGATAAGACATAGAAAGCATAATATTAATTTTTCAAAGGGTAAAAGATTTATCAAATCCCTCAGGAAATACAAACCCTTGAGAGTAGAACCTAGATTTTTTTTTCTTCCCACAGAATTTTAATAGTTTGCTTTCTCTCATTGATCTAACCAACATAAAACCTTAGAAAAATAGAGAATAAGTCGTCAAAAACTCGAAGGATGAAAGGGAAAATCGATAAAGAAACGTTTGGTTTCCCTTTTCTCTCCCCCTTTTGAAGCTGCACTGACCGACCCTAACGTCTTTTTCGGAATATCGGGAGGGCTGAGACCCCTGCGGAAAGGGCAATTAGAGCGAAACCATGCTTATCTACAACCCTCGTTTCGTCACGAAATTCGTTTCGTTTTGATTCAATCATGAATAATTCGTTTTCCCCTCTTGCGGGCGATTACCGTGAACGCTTTTCGAAAAAAGGGGGATGTTATGAAAACCTTATTGAACTCTTCTACCAAATTGGATTTTTAGGAGCAAAAAATAGCTTGACCCAAAATAGTGGGAACGGACGATCACCAGATTGATCAAATTCCCTTCGTTGGCTTCTGACAACAGGCCTACCCTGGAGGAGTCAAAGCGGGCCCCATTAGAGGCTTATCACCCCTTTGAACCACTAGTCGCTGTTCCTGCGTACACTGACGGCCTCTACATACTTTGTTCCTCGAGGAGGATCGTAGGCGATCCTACTATTTGTCGAGATTTAGGCCGTATGTGTAAACCATCGACCAAACATCTAAACAAAACATCGTCTATGATGTAAACGTTCCTTGTAACTCTCCTCTCCTTGACCGAAACCTTGAACACATCTATTCCTTTCCTTAACTTAAGCTAGGTTAAGTGAAAAGAATGTATTGAAATGAGCCAAAAAGAAGTATGTGAGACGGATGCTGCATTTACATCTATTGTCTGCTGCATTGCCTGGCTAGACTGTTGGCAAGCCTGCGACACCTACGTTCTTGTGTTCGCTGTATTGCCACTGGCTAGACAGTTGGCAAGCCTCCGACATCTACGTTCTGTTGTTCGCTGTATTGCCAGTAAGAACGATTGGTAGGTTAGGAGCTTCAAAGGTAGATGAGCACGGTTTCGGTGAGGCGCAACCTAATCCCCTTAATGATGGGTAGATACTTCCCATCACCCAAAGAATGGAAAGGTTAGATGGGTCGCGACCAATTTTAGAGAGGAGTGTACCGTTTCGTTTTTTGCTTCTTTCTCCTGCACTTACTCGCAGCTTGTGCTAAGTAACTTGTGTTTATGCATGCTCTCCAAGGAGAACTTCAGCACTGCATCCATTCGTTTTGCGGTTGGTCAATGAGCTGAATTTCGCCGGAGGAGTCCGGAGCATTACGTCTGGACGTTTCCGGATAAGTTGCAGTTTTTGTTTACAGCAGGGAGGATGGCCACGACGTCACCGGTAAACCATACCTCCATTCCTCTACGCCAACATGTTTCCCTCGTTTTAAATTCAATTTTCCTACTCAAAAATTCGTCTGAAATATTATGTTTTTATACGGTTCCTTTCCGCTTTTGCCCAACACTAATCCGCACTCACTTCGCCACCCCCCGATGATTAGTCCTCAATGTTTCAATCGGCTTCTTGAAAGCTTCTTAAATCATGTTCCTCGCAAATGATATAAAAATAAAGACTTTTTATATCATAGTAAAAATGGTTAAGTTATTTTTAATGAACTTTTAAAGACATTTAAGATTTACTTTCAGGAAGTTCCGACCCTAACTGATAACCGTGTCATTTAAGTCAGATTATTTTTTTAGAGTTGATTCCCCAACATAATATCTTACTAAATAAATAAATTCTAAAATTTGACGAATGGAAAGAAAGCATTTTTAAGGGTTAACGATCTTTTTTCTTATTTCAATGTTCCCCTATTTTCAATGATGATAACGAAAAAAAAGCGTACGCAATGAGGAAAAAAAGGGATTGACGTAAAAAAGAGGTGAGGCTGGCCATGACGTTTTTCGTGATATTATGAAAGCCTTCTTCGTTTTCCTTTATAGAAGCCGCCACTCTAAATCCTACCCTTTATCCTCGGGCTAATTCCCTCCACCAGTTTCCAGCCCTCTGATGAAGGGTATTAACAAAAAGGGTCAAACTTGAAATTACAGCACGTCACATTCAGCTTCCATCAGTCATCCCAGAGATGGACATACACCACTTATGGATTGATGAAATATTCGTTTCGGATGGACCAATGATTAATCCTTTTTTTCTCCCCAAAACGAATTTTCAACGGTAGCCATTGAAAACAGAGGTTTCGTTCGCCTTTTTCAATCAATTTTTTAATAGCTTCGTGGTTAATTTCAACAGGGGCACAACTATCCTCATGATTACGTATCGTCATAATATCAACATATTACACTGGAGCAGGCCCCGAATTGAATTTCCTCAAAGCAGCGCAATTTAATAAATTTTCATCCCTACTGTCGAAAAATTATATAAAGTATCGAGGCAGAAAAACTTAGGTATTACGTAAGAAGATCAATAGTTGATTAAGATAGTTTAGTCACTGTCCGCTACTTTTCTGCAACCTATTTTAAGACGAGATTATGACGAGATGTTTTTATGATGACTGTTACCAATGTATGCATTCTTCAAAGCGTTTTTTGGAATCTTTGATCCTCCGTCCGAATCTGCCGGTTTGTAATATTCAAGAAGCCCAAGAAAGAATCCAACCGGAAAACAAGGTGGCGAGCAATTTCCGCGCTTTTATATTTTAAGGAAGGGTAGTGAGAGATGAATGCTTATGCAGTAAAATTATTCATAAATACATAAAAAATTACGTATTATTTGATCTTTTCGGCAAAATTTTCAATGGAACAATAAGAAAAGCGGAATTAGTACCGGAATTTGTGAATTGTGTCAATAGGTCTGAGGACTATTATTCCTCGCATCAGCATAATGAGAACTCGTGCGACACCCCACAATTTTCATGGTCCCGCACAATGAAATCTGTTCCCTTCCCGGGTCCGAAAGGACCGTTTTATTAAAATTCATACGTTATCAAGATTGTGACGTTAAATTAGCATAAATTTAAATAAGGGCCAATCCTACTCAGGTACAAATGAAAATTCATAACTATGGTAAAAATTTAAAATTGGATTTAACGAGGAGGCTGCAGTATTTTAAATTATCGGTGTGAATCTAAATAGGAAACGCGAATAAACGAGGGAAGCTCAGTATTCGACATTGTTATAAACAGCCTGGCGAAAGAGCATTCGGTTCAAATTCACACGTTTGGTCCATGGGCGCGTTTTCCGCACATCAAAAGCGAACGATTGTTCAACGTGTCGACGGCGTTCAGAGCGACAAAACTGTCGAATCGAGCCTGCCCGAACGCAGGAATCCGAATGTTCAGTTGGGGCAACTGAGCTCAGTAGGCTCATAAACAATTCAGCCTGTTATCCGGGCGGCGAAAGAGCGGAGGTTCAAAGTCACACGTTTGACCCATAGGGCGTTTTCGGGACATCAAAAGCGAACAATTGTTCGGCTCGGCTCAGAGTCGACGGCATTCAGAGCGAAAATAGCGTCGAATCGAGTCTTAGAAACTGAGAATGTTCTCCCCCAAAAATTGGGGGCCCGAACGCGGGTTTTGATGTACCGACAAGTCTTAGTACCCAAATTCTAACGGCGACAGCCATTGCGAGCTACTGACGAATGCTCTTTCGCCCCGTATTCTCCAGTGCTTGCTCCCTCTCAGACGGGAATCCCTCAGAAGAACCCATCAAGGAATTTTTTTCGGTCCACACGAACAAATTTTATTCGGTTTTGTGCGAATTCTAAGGTACCCCTTTTTAATTAATATCGATGGCCTTGTTTTGTAAACGATCTCATTTTTAATTTTAGAACGTAATTAATTTATGGATTATTGACTGGGGGCGAGGGTAGATGAAACGAGCTCTTGTAATAAGACCCATTTAAGAAGTTAGCGACCCACCCTCCTCAGTCCCACGCTCTTTCTCCGAGTTCTCTTCGCTCAAAGCATTGTCTCAAAGAAACTTGTATGTCCCATTAACCTTGTTAAATTAAATTTTTTTTCTCCAAAAGGCTTGATTACAGGGAAAGGAAAACTTTTGTGAAAATTTGGTGAAAAGCAGACTGCGTACGGGCACAGACAACCTCGTGATCGTTGAAGGTCATTAATGAAGATCCCTCACTCAAAAACCGAAAGTGGAAGATGGCCATATTTGTTAACGTTCCTTAAAACTCTCCTTTCCTTAACCAAAAGGGTACTCAGGTTATAAGTTAAAATCAAAGATTGTGTTATCATCAGCCAAAGAGCCCTCTATTCGAGAGTACCTCAATAGCCACCTTGAAAAAACGGATTCCTTTTGTTTGAAGGAACAGATCACTTCACAAGAGGCTTATAAAAACGTCGAGGAATTTTGAAAAAAGTGTTCCTTAAGGAACGTTTATAAGTGTATGCCCTTAAACTCAAGAAAAAAATTCCATTTTTAGAAAGAAATCTGAAAACGAACCAATAAAGTGCTGAAGATGACTAAAAACGTTGATTTTATGGACTTGCCGTAATTTTATAACTTTTGAGGATAAAAAGTGAGCTTATTTACTTGTAAGAAAATCACCTACAAAAATGTATTCTCAAGGAGTGCGCCCTCCTCGGAATCTGGAAAGGATCTTTCAGACCCCATAGCGTAAATCGGTTTAGTGATCTTTGACGATCATGTCTGTGGTGCCTGCCGTCCAGCCGTTTGTCGCCAGTTTCTCCGGAAGGCTTGACGCCCTCGATTTTCATCATAATTTTCACGGAATCAGTTTTGAGGTCTTCTAGACCCCGTAGAGAAAAATTCAGGCTTACAAATCTTGAGGTTGTCTGTAGTACAGGCCGATTTAGTCCTGGAACAATTTACTGCCCAAGTTTTCATCAAATGTACTCAGAATCTTCCTTTCGTGGCTATCTGGAAAAAGCTGAGAGCTTTTTAGGAAGTTTTGAAATGTCATAAGTTTGAAAGCAACATCATTAATAAATTTCCTGGGTTATTTTATCTATTTTTAGTGCGATGTTTTCATTTAAAGTACCCTAATCATCCATGAATAGTCACTCTGTGGGTAGTGAAATTTTTTTCTTTATAATTTTTGTTTCGAGTTGCCTGGCAACTGGCCAGGGTCTGAGTTACCTGTCGAATCCGGCTAATTCTTAGAAGGGGGCGGGGTGGAAAATGACCAGGGGTGGTATCGTGTAGGCAAGCGATAAATCGGACATAATGTGTGTAAAAAAATATATTTATAAACATTTAGATTTTTGGGAATCGACTGACCTTGAACGAAGAAGGCCGTGAGCCAAAAAAAGAATTTCTTCGACGGGCGGCTCATCCTATGGGAAAAGCACCTGGAACACGGTAAAACGAAAAAAAAAAGTCACATCCCACCGCCACCTCTAGGGCACATATATTACACTCCGAATAATAATTAAATTATAGAAAGAAAAAAAAAAGATTTTGTTTTACGAAAAAAGATGCACGAATATTCCACGAAGTTTTTGACGGACGAGGGTGGGTCCTGGATTTTGGAGCGGATCTATCTCCTTGGGGTGTGTTATTCCTCGGGCGCCCCCCTTTTGTGTGGGTTGTTCCAGGGTTCCTGGGATCCTTTGAGCCACTCCCACTTTAGGGGTGGTGTTCGCTTCCACAGCATCACGTCAGGGACCGACACCGTACACGACTACCAACCAATATCGACCTTCAAAATTTCGCACCCGCTCTCATAGACATAAAACCTTTTTTCACCGGTTTCGCCAAATGTAACTACTAAAGGAAGATTCTGTGAAAATTGAATGAAAATGTGAATTGTTCCACAAAAAAAAGCAAAGGACGGAGTATCGGCACAATTGACACCTTCACTAATCAATATTCCTCTTAGAGGTCTAGAAGGTCCGAAATTTGGACATGGAGGGTGATACAAAATCTCCCCTTTGATAAAATTAACTGCGTTGCCAACATTTGACTTTGGCTTGCCTTTCTCTGGATTAAAAGAAATAATGCCGTCGTTTCCCAACTCCAACAAACCATTCAGAGATTTATTTGCTCTCGGCGAGTCTAAAGGTGTACAAAATAACAAGCAGCCCCGAAGTATCAAAATAAAGGTCAATGTCAAAGGTTAACTCAAAGGTCATTGTAAATTATAAACTTTGTGTCATATTTTTAGCCTTTATATGCAGCGACAAACATAGAAACGATAATTCTACATCCAATACTGAGTAGAAGAACCCCCAGCAGTTCCGTTTCAAGCGTCAAAAACCCCTGAAACGCATTAATAAGCGAGAAAAACGGGTTTTTAGGTCGAAATTTTGTTTTTAATTTTTTGCCTCGAAATTATTTCTTGGATGTAGATCACCGAATACTCTTCCGTTTCAAGCCTCAAAAACCCCTGAAACGCAACAATAAGCGAGAAAAATGGGTTTTTAGGTCGAAATTTTTTTTTTCAATTTTTTGCCCTCAAAAACCCCAGAAACGCCATAATAAGCGAGAAAAACGAGTTTTTAGGTCGAAAATTTTTTTGCGATTTTTTGCCTCGAAATCACTTCTGGGACGTAGAAGAACCCCCAACAGTTCCGTTTCAAGCCTCAAAAACCCCTGAAACGCAATAATAAGCGAGAAAAACGGGTTTTTAGGTCGAAATTTTTTTTGCAATTTTTTGCCTCGAAATCACTTCTGGGATGTAGAAGAACCCCCAACAGTTCCGTTTCAAGCCTCAAAAACCCCTGAAACGCAATAATAAGCGAGAAAAACGGGTTTTTAGGTCGAAAATTTGTTTGCAATTTTTTGCCTCGAAATCACTTCTGGGATGTAGAAGAACCCCCAATACTCTTCCGTTTCAAGCCTCAAAAACCCCTGAAACGCAACAATAAGCGAGAAAAATGGGTTTTTAGGTCGAAATTTTTTTTTTCAATTTTTTGCCCTCAAAAACCCCAGAAACGCCATAATAAGCGAGAAAAACGAGTTTTTAGGTCGAAAATTTTTTTGCGATTTTTTGCCTCGAAATCACTTCTGGGACGTAGAAGAACCCCCAACAGTTCCGTTTCAAGCCTCAAAAACCCCTGAAACGCAATAATAAGCGAGAAAAACGGGTTTTTAGGTCGAAATTTTTTTTGCAATTTTTTGCCTCGAAATCACTTCTGGGATGTAGAAGAACCCCCAACAGTTCCGTTTCAAGCCTCAAAAACCCCTGAAACGCAATAATAAGCGAGAAAAACGGGTTTTTAGGTCGAAAATTTGTTTGCAATTTTTTGCCTCGAAATCACTTCTGGGATGTAGAAGAACCCCCAACAGTTCCGTTTCAAGCGTCAAAAACCCCTCAAAAAATTGAAAAAAAATTTTCGATCGAAAAACCCGTTTATCTCGCTTATTATTTCGTTTCAGGGGTTTTTGAGGCTTGAAACGGAAGAGTATTGGGGGATCTTCTACATCCAAGAAATAATTTCGAGGCAAAAAATTAAAAAAAAAATTTCGACCCAAAAACTCGTTTTTCTCGCTTATTATTGCGTTTCAGGGGTTTTTGAGGCTTGAAACGGAAGAGTATTGGGGGATCTTCTAATATAATTAAGTTTTCTCAATGTTAGAAGTTGGTGTGATACCCTTCATGTTCAGCTTTTTGGAAAGCATCATTCAGACCCTGTATGAAAGTGCGAAAATGGAGTCGGCTTCTTTTTTCGAAATTTTAATCGAGATCTGTCGTAAGCTTGGTTTTAGCTAAGGACTTTCAATCTAGGAACGCGGTTCAACCGGAAAGCACAAAAAGTACGAACAGTTCTGAGTGTTCACTGGACGTCACGAATTGCGTTTTTCGGGTATCTGGATTTCTGCATCAATCGGCTTCAAAGTTTATCCAGGTCTTTGCTGATTTAATATGAGTAAATTCTGATAATTTCAAGTCGAACCGTATACATAGTGCCGAGATATAGTACGTTTACGTAGGTGTAGAGAAGGCATCCCTCCACCAATAAAAGTTAAAATACCTAACTTCTTTTGAATAATTGCACCATAGGTCAAATAATACGTAACAAAATACGCTTTGCAGAAAATCAATAACTAATTCAGGAAACAAATTATTTTTTGTTCTTATTTTAAAGTTAGGTATTTTATTAAATGAAATTAGTGTTTTTTTCTTCTGAATTAATTACACCTTTCTGAAAATATTTAAACGCACCGTTTATAGAGAAGCATTTTCTTTTCAATATCAGTTGAAAGAAAAATGTTCACCTTAAAAATATTTCCGAGAACCATTCAAGAATTAAGTTCTTTTCAATTACATACGTTAAGTATTGCATTTTTTGGAGTCGACATCAATCGTCTAAAAGGTCTTAAGAAAATATTTTTTTACGTTACTTTTTGTTCCTTTTCTTTTGTTTTGGCATTTTTTTATATTGTGAACCTTTATTTAGGAGTAAAGTATTCGGATTCTGCAATCTATTTTCTAATATATTTATATTTTTTTGTTTATATGATTTTTTTTTCGATATCGGGTATATATTTGCTGTATCGTTTCAAGGACATTCATGAATCTTGTATCGATTTGTCAAACTTATATTCAACGAAATGCGATCCTACGGGTGCATCAAAAATGGCTAAAGTTTCGATTTCACGATTGTCAAAGAAAACCTCTTTTTACACATTATTGATGTTGGCCAACTGTCTGTCTTACGCACCTGCAGTCGTTAGTGGAATATGGCTTAACGTTTTCTACGGCGAAGAGTACGAACCGATTGCTCCGAGAAATTTTCCACTTTCACGAAATGGGAAAGCTTTGATTTTTTATCTGGAAACATTCGGGTTCGCTTATACTTATACGTTCTCGGTATCGTATATGCTGTGGAGTTTAACTTTTAGCGAAGTTGTGAAAACGCAAGTGGAAGTTATTAAAAATATCTGCTCGGAATTTAGATCTTCCGTCGATCTTGTTGAAATTGCAAAGGAACATCAGGTCTTATTAAAGTACGTAAATATACATTGTGGATCAGAATGTACACCCTGCTATTTTTTAAATGATTAAAGATCGAAAAAAAGTAGGTGTTGCCCTTGTTCATTGATGAAAGACCAACTGAAATCATCAATTTTTTTTCAAATGCTGTTCAGAGAGCCGCACCGCTTCCGGAGGGGAAAAAGAATCTTTGGACAAAAACAAGAGAAACTTTAAAAATTTGGTCTTTCAGGTCAATTTTAATAGATTTTAGGGAAAAACAAAGCTGAAATTCGCTATTTAAAAAAACTATCATTTTATTTTCGATCTCCTATAGTTTATAAAATACATGAGGTGGTCCGTTACATTCTAAACCTCGTCATTTTTCTGTAAACACAGTGTCTTTCAGAAAAGTTCAAACATTTCTAAGCGTATTCGAGCCAATTGTTGAAGTGAGAATGTTAATGGGGTCTATAAATATAGTCATGGAGCTCTACATGTTGGTAAGAAAGAATTTTTCAAAATATTTGAATTTTTTTTTACTTCATAAAAGGAAAAGCACATGGAGGGGGTTAGCACCAGTGGTTTGATTACGGATATCCTGGACGGTTTTTGTCAAGTGAGTATAAACTGTTACATCGGAACTACCATCACATCTTCTGTAAGTAACTGCTTTAAAAATAAAGAAAAATTTAAATTTTTTTTTAGATCGATGAGCTAACATCAGCGTTTTACGATATCGATTGGTGGACAAAAGATACTAAGCAGCAAAAAGTCTTGGCGATTATGATGTGTGGATCTCAGATTTCGCCTGGTTCGAAAGTCTTTTTCAAAAGCATTGAAGTACAATTGCCAACTGTTGTTACAGTAAGTATTAAAAAATCGCTTAATTTAAAATGCGCCAGACGTTTTGTCCCTTCGGGCCAAATAGAAGTAGAATGAAAGGGATCAGAGTTGTGTTCAGTGATACGAAGAAATAAGTGCCAAGTTTTCGATAAATTTATTATCATCTTCGGGGCCTAAAAATTTTTGGGAAAAAATACCTTTATATATAATCTCAATCGTAATATTAATATAAAATAATGTGATTACGATTATTATCGCAATTGTAATTATGACTACGATTAGTAAATAAATAATGCGTTTTATTTTAATTTCAGATACTACAAATGTGCTATTCTAGTTACACTGCGTTGAAATATCTCGAAAAAATGTAAAATTCATTTTTAACCACCAGTTCTCTATACCTATTGATTTATCAAAAAATCTAAATATTTTCACTTATTATACATAAAAAATATATACATATATGTAATATTATTTTAATAAATTTTGTTCACTTAGGAAGTCACACGCTGAAATAGCATTACAAACGATATTTGTTTTTAGTTTTACGAAGGAATTGTACCACCCATATAAAATTCTTTAATCAATAAAGAGTAAATTAAAACTTACAAGTAGTTATTACGGCCAATATCTAGAGGCAAGGTATAATTTAAGGCTGGAAAATGAAATAGGTAGCTATCAAGTGCTACCGTTTGCAAAGCTCCCCTTGGAGGCGTCGCGAAATGCTTGTTTATTTTATACGTATTATAAAAAAAAAAACCCATTTGGGGACTTCTTATGCCCATTTTGGGTGGCCTGGATGGGCGAACACTTCAAATGTTTCTACCTTGATAATGCATAAGCTTCCTGAAAGAGAAGTTGTTTTGACACCCTCCAGGTTGGGTCTCTGGAAAAGCGCCTTTTAGATCCCTTAGAGGAAGACTGATTACCTCAATTAAGATTTTTTCAAAAAATCGTTAAAAAATTTCGTTGGTTTTAAGTACATCATATATTTTGTTCCTCAACACGGTTGAATCGATTCGTCCGGGTTTAATACCAATTTAAACTCTCGGGCGCTTCGCAAAACCGTTTATTATGTACCACCGAAGGCAAGATTAAATAGAAATTTAGCTGATTATCTCCCCGACGGTCGAACAAACTGAATCAATTCTGGGAAAACAAAGAATGGACCTCTGAAAGCTTTTCTCCTCTATAGAAAACCTCTTTTAAAAACAATGTTATCGGAGTTTTTGTTCAAAAATAAATAATTAAAAGTACGTGATTAATCAAGAAATCTTTTTTTCGTAAAATAATGAAATTTTTTAAGTGGGTAATAAAAAGAAAATGGCTGCTTGGAAATCAGGGAAACCTCGATGTCCTCCATTAAAGTTGATCACCCCCTTTTAAACCCGTCATCTTTTTCGATTACCGCCGGAATACAATGTCCCCGGTGCTTTATTTCATATTTTTCTTTTACAATTTCATATAAAATCAAGAACCCTCCACCCCAATTTTTATCAATTTTAAAAAGTAACTGATGGACTTCTTGGATGAATCATTAAAAAACTAAGAAAACCGATATATGGAGATTTCCCCAGTTTTTAGGTGGGAAACGCTTTTTATGGGAGTTTTACTCTTTCTTCTGGCTAAGAAAAACCATAATTTACAGAGCTAAAAGTATTTTAAGCGCCTATGCCTAAGAAACGGACGTGATCCCCTCCCAACGAATAAATTTTTACGCCCGAAAACCAGATTAAATATGGTGTTGATAGCTCAAAAACCCCATAAAAACGGCGTTTTTAGACCAACTATCCAGAAAAACTACCCAAAACCCGGGATAAGGGATATTAAGCCCATTTCTCTCAATGTTTGATGCTTAATAAAATGAGACACTAATTATTACAACTTCTTTAATTCATTTTAAACTCTTTACAATCTTAAATATAATTTAGTAAATAATTAACCTTAATTTATAATATTATTTTTAATATTGGCCTTACAATAAGAGCACAAATAAGTATACATTGTATTTGCCACCATTAAAATTGTGGATATGTACATCCATAAAATCTAAACAGCATACATTTGATTTATTTTATTCACAGTGAGCTATTTTTCATACATTTTAATAACTACGTTATAAACACATTTGATGTGCAAATAAAATTTTAAATTTAACAACGGCAATAGAATATTATAGTACAAAAAAAAATTTGAACCCCTAATCGTCTCACTTTAACGGCTAAACGTCTACAGTGATTCTTCAAAAATTTAATTTTTTTTTTAATTTTTCGCCCAGAATTACTAACATAGAAGCAATAAGTACGGCATGTCGTATTTATTGTATGATATATTAATTATTTAATTATTTTTCTAATTATCTAACGCCAGTAATTTAGCCCAAGACACCTAAGGTGTTCCGGAAATTTTTTTAAACTTGAATTTAAAGGCATCTATTACATTTTTTTACCAATAAAGTTTTAGAATAATTGCCAATTTTAGTAACAAATTAAAAAAAGTAGGACTTTTGGTCTTTTTTTTATAAGTTCCTGAATCGGATACTTGGAAATTACGTTTGCTAAAAAATATATTTTATTTTCGTCTTATCACAAACCAAGTTTAGAAATTTATGGAACCTTTTAAAAGGTTTTGTCTTAATTTAAGATTTTTTTTAAAATTACAATAGAGGCCGCGATTCCTTCCCATAGTTTTTAATCATTTTCATAAAAATTTATTTTTATTTTTAAGGTATTATATTTGTAATTGCTATCAGATTTGGGCGTTTTCATAAATTTTAGAAATTCTGAAAAATTTCCATGAGTTTTTATAAAGTTGACATAGTTTACTTCAGAGCCTTTTGTTTATGTAAATTACTAGTCGTAAAAAAAAAAAAAAAAAACCATAGGAATGTAATATTTTCAATAATAATGTCCTGAGGCCGTGATTAATTCCAGAAAAATCTGGCGAAACCAACCCTATCCCAAAAACCATATATGGAGGGTAATCTAACACCTTCTATTCATAACATCTAAAAGAAAAAAAGAGCATTCAGTTTAAGGGGCAGAATCGTTGTTACATCTGTTGATCGCATGAAAAAGAACCTCTCTTAACAATCGAAAAAATTTAATGACCAGTTTTGTAATCTAAATTGTTGAAGAATTACTTATAATACCTCTTACAAACTTACAAATATAACCATAATGATCCCAGATTGTTTTTAATAATCACTAATGGCCGTTGATAAGATCAAAATTTAACTAAATTTTGAGGGAAGGGGGGTCGTGAACACTCCTTTGTAGATAATTGTTTTATATGGGATTTTTTCCTCTATTTTCGGACACTAAGATTCTTATTTAACAGGTTTTTTAAAATATTAGAAATTGTTGTTCACTGGCGTGCGTCCACTATCACAAAAATATTTTTTTTATTATTCTTTGACATTTTTGTATTGCTTCCAATTTTCCCTTGGATAAATTTACAAAATGTAGAAAAACCAATAGCCGGCGTTGAAGAGGAGGAAAGATATCGGAAAGACGACCCTCGAATATTTGTCGATGATGTTGACGTCTTTGATTTTGGGCATGGAGGCTTTGAGTGCGGAAGCGCCTTTTTTGAGGGCGTTGAACACTTTCGGACGGCCGACTCCGCCTCTCGGACGGAACCTGAGTCCGGACCTCGACGCCGGCACCGAATAACCGGACGTTCTACTCATACGGAAACTCGGCGGGAATTTACTCGGATCCTCCAGTCCCCTGAAACGAATTAAAAAGAACTTTGAAAAAAATTATAACATATTCAAATATGTTTGAGGTTGCCTAAAAAAAGGTTTTACAGTGAATAAAGGGGCTGACTTCAAAATTACATAAGTGCTATTTTCAAGTGTATAAAAATATTGCATATTTTCATGCTTTCGTCTGTGTCGTTTTTGTGCTTCCACAATCGTAGAAAATACTGAATGTGCGTTTCAATTTAATTTTTACCCTTCTGATTCAGCGGAGCTAAACAAAATTTATAAAACGGCTTATTATTAAAATGTTTATTTTCAAAAAGGAATTTAAAATTTATTAACCTGCTTGAACTGTGTCGATTTCGAATCGAAGGGATCGGTGAGAGACGGACGTCTTGGAGTTCGATTATTTCGTTTCCTGTCGTACTGCTACCGGCGAATCCGTCCGAAACGCTAGTCGCGGATTTCGTGCCTGGAAGAATCATGAAATGATTGTCAAAGTTTTACGTAAATTAGGAAGAGCAAAAAGAGTCGAAAAAAGTTTTCCCTCCAATGAGATTGTCTCTATTCAACTAGGCTTCCATAGCTCAGTTGGTAGTAGCGCTAGAAACCCAAGATTATATTTCGAATCCCAGCGGGATCCACTTTTTCCCTCTCTTTTTCTTTTTTCTAAGATAGCAATAAAGTTATACCACTTTGAGCCATGGGTGCTAAAAATCGGTAGGTATTTGTCAGTTTTTATCAAATATCTCGAAAACTATGTGGTTCAGCCCAAACAATATTGAGCACAAAAATATTTAAAATTACATTTCCAACATAAAATATTTACTACATAACCTTCCTAAAGTAAAAAGTTTCAGACTTACGAACTGTCAAAAGATACAGTTCTTATGACATTTTAGACAAAAAACAAGACAACAAAAATCACTGGTCGTATCCAGAAAAAATTAAGTTAAAATTAATTTTGGCATTTTTCTATAAAAAATGTTTTACACATTTTTTCCTAAAACAAATCTTTTAGGGAATATGGCCAAAAATTCAGTGATTTCAATAAAATTTTTATATTTTCAAAAAATCTTGAGTCTATATTAAGCTCATTTTAAAGCTAATTCGATTTATAAACTTTTATAAGTTCACCTGATCCTCAAAGTATAACACTTTTTTTTTAACTAATTTTGAGATTTACAACTTTTATGTTTATTTAAACAACTTTTAAGAAGTCATTTTATGTCTTTTATGCTACAAACTCAAAAACGATTCAAGGTCAAGTATTTAAAGTTTTTGTTGAAAATCTTATGGTAATAATTTTTGAATTTATTACTTTTTGTGTTCATCTCATAGCCTTCGGAATATTAGATAAAAGCAGCTTTTTGAAATTTTTGTCTCACTATAAATGTACCAACCACAAAAGCTCGTTTTTCTCGCGACTTCTTCGGCTTCCTTATTTTTCTTCGTCTTTTTTTTCGCCCTCGCCCCCCAGTAAGTGTAGTTGACGGCGGCGTATTCGAGGAGTGCGGCGAAAACGAAAACGAAGCACATGACGAGATAAATATCGATGGCTTTTACGTACGAGATTCTCGGCAGAGAACTCCTCACTCCCGTACTTATCGTCGTCATCGTTAGCACCGTTGTAATACCTATCAAAATACTTTAGGGTGAGTTTTCATACATTATAATAACATACCTAACGCTACTCGAGCGCTCGTTGCTTCATGATTGATCCAAAAAGATACCCATGACAGCATCACAATCAGGATCGATGGAAGGTACGTCTGGAATACAAAATATCCTATGTTCCTCTGAAGTTTAAAAGACAACGACAACCTTTGATAAACCCCAGTCGCCAATTCTTCCTTTCTGCAAAAAAACGTTTAAAGCACCAAATTTCATCTTTTACATATTTTACCTATCATTTGTTTCATATCCAATTATTGTAAATTGAGGTAATTCAGCGTCTTCCACGCCTCTTACTGGAGTATTCATCCAATACATCACTACATCACTCACTGTATATCCGTCTGAAAATAAATGATAATTTATTGATTCCGTACAGGATGAATAAAGATAAAACTCGTAAATGTGAATACTATGAATATGAATATAAAATATGTTATGTAATGAACCCATATGTTTTAATTCATTATAAAATATTTAAAAGTGTAAGTTGAAAGTGAACTTCGATTTACGAGGTAAGAAAGTTAAGTAATACATGGCTTTCTGTACTTGGACTCGAAAAAGAAAATTTAGTAGAACTGAGTGCCTCTGATAGCACGTCTTCTTTTTCTTTGGAGTCTGCAGCTACAGCAGCCAACTCGCTCGTAAACGAGTCGAATGATCCTAAATTCCTGTTTTTTATGTTAAAGAACTTGAAAATATGACGAGCGGAGCCGACCTAAAGGCCCTAAGGAAAGTTGCCTTGGAAAATTGGATCTTCAGAAATGACTTGAAGAAAGTCTTCATGGTTTTCACATACAGAGGGACAAACCTCCAAGGATACCTAAACTCTATGAAGGATGAGGCGAAAAGGACCAGCTATAGGAAAGTCTTTCAGAGCTTCGGAATAAACACAACAGAGAAGGGTGCCGACCTTAAACCAGAAACCCTCAATATCCCGAGGTTCATTCTCTGCTTCGTGAAGGAATACTTCCAGTTCAGGAAGAATCTGATGGCTACGGTTTTGGGAAAAACAAGGGTCAGGTCCCTAAGCATGGGATAGACTCTGAGAATTTTGTGGGTCTATTGTATTTTGGAGGAGCGAGCATGTTCGGCAGCCTCAGAGTATACCCTGAGTTTTCAAGCTTGCTGATGTGTGAGTGCATGCTTTACCAGTTAGCACTAGCCAAGATCATCGGCACCAACATTGACCTGCCAAAGTTCTACGAGAACATCATGGCTGGTTTCAGGTCAACCTTTGTGCCAAAGACTAATGAGTCTTATCAAAAGATTGGGTTGCTGGTAGATGACCAAAAATTCTCGCGCCTGATCATCTATGACTTCTATGGCATGCTCATGGACGATAAGATGTGGCCTATAATTAGGAAGCTTTTGGTTGCTCAATGCGGGTCCGTCATGCCTTACGTCGATTGGCTGAGCAAAGAAATGGCCAAGCACACCGAATTGGAATTGGCTAATAGAGCACCACTCCTATTGCAAAAAAGAGGAGAAGAACTCGTCGTATCAGATGCTGCAACCAATCCAGCGCCTATCTGGAAGTCGGCTCCAGGAATAGAACTGATTTGGATGCTTGGTTTTGAGGAGGAGCCTTTTAATGTAAAAGTTGTATATACGTTCTGAACCCATATGTTTTGATTCATAATAAAATATTTAAAAGTGTTAACTTATATATTAGCTGAACATCTCTGCCATTTTTGGGAAAGAAAAAAGCTCGGGTCTTTTTCAAGATAAGCTACAAAAGGAAGATCCTTTAAAAATTAGCTGAAAATTGGATGAAAATTGCGGACTTGAAGCCTTCTGAAAAGCTGCCGACTGACGGCCGCTAGGCTCCCGAACGTCTTTTCTAAGAACCGTTCGATTCTCTAGCTTCTAGGTCCTTTGTCTTTTGCATTTCGAGGAGGATTACGTTTGATCTTGTAAGAAGGTTTTCATTTATTGATTCCCGCATAATATATTCATATTCTGTACATTCCTTTTCTTTTAGAACATTTATATTCATTTTTAGGAATATACGCCCAACTCTAAAAAAAAAAAAAAAGGACTTCTCTTTTCTTAATTTAATGCATGCAGTGACCTAATTAAACCCTTTGATAGTCCCTGTAACATAGGAGACAACAAGAAAGTAGGAAGACCCTTCACAGCACAAGAGAAGTGATTAAACTTGATAGATGATTCATCTGAAGACTTAAAGACTTTTTATTAAAAAAGAGGACATTTTGAAGACACTCAACCTTCTTGTCTATCTGGTATATGAAGAGAGAAAAATACAATTTTGAAATACTTACAGCTTTCAATTTCCACGGTGCAGTTTTGAGAATCTAAAGGATAATAGTGAAGATCCATCATGCAGGCTAAAGTCGTCGTGAATCTCATACCGTAAGTTATAGACCCGTCTCCATTCAGTCGGACCAACTTGTTTCTCTCCGTCACATCGTGGAGAAAACTAAAAAAAAAATTGTTTCGTCAGGATTTTTCTTTTTTATCAAGTTTCTTTTTATTTATTTGCATTAAAGGCTTGAGATCTCACTTCAAGGATTTTTCTTCAAAGAGAAAAAAGATAGACTATTGATTTCATGACTACTAAAAGAATATTCTTGAAAACTCATTTCCTGTAAAAGGCTCTATTTGAAATTTTAATATCAGATCTATGAAAAATTCTTGGATATTTTTAGTTTTTATTACATTAATAACGTGGAGGAAGAAATTACTGTGATACCGGATATCTCACGAAACGTTTCGGCTTAATAAGCCTCTTCAGGTGAGCTATTCCTTGGTCCATGGATATTTTTTAGCGTCTCCCTAAGTCCTGTAGAGACTTTTTAGCGCCTCTCGTAGTTTTTATTGACACTTTTCAGCGTCTTATATAGACACTTTTTAGCTCTTCTACGATTTAAAGACACTATTTAGCATCTTTCTACTTACAGTGATTTTTCGTATCGTGGATATTTATTATTGAAGTATACTTTAAGCTAGTGCTTTTTTTTCGGTGATAAAAAAATTGATTTTTATAATACCTACAAAAATAAGTCTAAAAATGGATGGTTTCCTTTAAAATTTTTCGCCGGGAATGTAGTAAAAGAGAGAAGCCAACTCCACTTGGACTTAATTAAAGCAGGAGAGACCTCCCTCTCTTCCCGGGAACATTGTCGTTAACAACTCAATTCCCGGGCGAACCTAAATTAACAGGGTTTCTCACTCTCTTTTGTGTGCCACCCGTTTTCGGCCGACGGATTAGCCGTTTTCAAAAGCACTTTTTTGAGCTTGGACCTCAAAATTTTAACGATTTTCAATTTCGATTTTTTTTTTACCTGTTTTTGTCATTCGCAAAGAATGTATCTGGCACCCATATTTTTTCGGCGAAGTCTCCAGAAAGGGTTAAACTTCGTCGTCTTGGCTAAAAGTCAGACGTTCGTCTTTCCAATATTGGTTCAGGTACATTGTGATGGTGTAATCCTAGAAGAAGAAGAAAAAAATTATTATTTCATCTCATGAACTCCGGGCTTTTGTTAAAAAATCCGAATGCGGGAAAATAGAGAGCCCTTTACATAGTCAACATTAATAAAAAAAAAAAAAAAAAAAAAAAAAAAGATGTTTTATAAATGAAATATCGACCTAATCCTCTTTTGAATGTTATCTCCTATCTTAGATTAGATTTTAGTAAATAAAACAAAACAGTTGGTATCTGCAGTTAGGCAAAACAGGGCGCATTCTACTTTTATATACTTAAAAAGGTTTCTGATTAATTTAATAAGAGCCTAGTATGGACTCCGTCCGATAAATAATTTCATACTGCAAATCGAGGCAATATTGAAACACTTAAATATAATGCATAATCTCCAATCATCATCAGCAATTTCAACTGGTGACATTTCTTTCATTTTCATTGCCGCAATATTTATATAAAATTACACTGGATCTCCTGAACTATTTTTTTATGAAAGCTTAAGAGATTTTATTAAGAAAATTTGGCATGAGGATGTATTTTGTTCTTTTTACTTTTCTTAAACAGATTTTTTTGCCGTTTTCAACATTTTTTCGTCCTAGTAGTTCGTTCTCTAAGCTTCAAAACCCCTATTTTTGGGGATTCGAACAATTTATTTAGGATACTATGCATCTTACTCAATTTCCAATGAATTTTCCGGCGATTCCCTTGATTATTTATGCATATTTTCAGATAGAAAAGTTTAATAGAATTTTCCAACTTTTTTTTCTTCTCAAAAAGTGCTTGAAAATGGGTCTTTAAAATATGAAAATTATAGCAACTAAAATAATTTTAAAAAAATGTTTTTTTTTAATGGTTAAATTGAACGGACTTTCTCGAGGAGAGCGAAATTCACGGGAAATCCGGCTACCTGCTCATTCTTAGGGTCTCGAACAAAATGCGGATTAACTTTCTGCCTTTTGTGAAAGAGGTCTATTTTAAGTGGAAGACTTTTCATGCTACCAACGGAAATTTCAAGTGAAAAAATTTTCCGGAAATCGGGAAATTTTCTTTAAAAAAATACGGAAAAAATTATTAAACAAAATATACAGGGTGTTTCGTAATAAATGGATCACCAGTTTTTTTTGTTTAAGATGCCTCAAAGAGTAGTTATTTTAGTTGAAAAAATTTTTATGTTCATTAAAAAACACTTATATTTTAAATTCTATTTATTTAACATCAATATATTTACAAAAAAATTAATACATATTTACAATAATTATAACTACTAAGCTATACCGAGGATAACGCTAAAAAAGTGGAGACGACATTAAAAGTTTTTTCACTGAATCCTACGGTAACCAGCACATTTTTAACATCTTTCACATTTAAATTTTTGCTTCAGATAAATTGCACCAAGCTACCGTCGATTTAACATTTTTGTCGCCGAGTAAACGATAGAAGTCATTCGAAAGTCCGATTATCACTGACGCACCGTTGAAGGCGAAGTTTTTCGCTAATTTCGAAGAATCTATTGCACACCGGGATTTATCGCCTCTGCTAAGGGAAACGGTTTTTTCAGTCATTTCGATTATTTTCGATTTTTCTGACGTATAAATGCGACATTTCTTCCGGCCTTTTTGAGTGAAGCGCCAGAACTGCTGCGGCTTTATGTGCTCTTGTGGATTCGTCGGGTCCACAAAAGTTATCACAAAGTTGAAAGCAGTTGATGAAAACTTTAAAATTTACATCGATCTCCGAAATATTTGTGAAGGATTTTTCGATGAGTGATTCTAAAGCGTCGACTAGTTTGTTTGAAAAGCGCGGTTGAGGAATCAAAGGGAGGCCGTTGTCAGTCGCAAATTCGTTTTCCAGATTTATTTTGTTTAAGTACCTCTCAAGAGCGATGAGACTTTCACTAGGGATGATATTGGATGATCTTATATCCCTAGGGCAGTTCAGTCTGTAGCACACCATCAGGACAAACTGCATATCCCAATAGAAGTTGTCACTGAAGAAGTCTTCCTTCTGGTATGTCAACAGACGACCAAGAAGAAGTCTTATCTCCATCGTCTTCACCAATGCCTTATTGACGTCTTTATCGTTTTGAAGGACTTCGTTTATGTTTGATAAGACGTGGTTGTAGAGTCGATTTTTCTACAGGCTGACGATGAGTCTGTCGTCCTTCTGATGTCTTCGGCTGTTGAGAAGTACTCTATTATCGGAAACGCCTCCGGCTCATAGAGAAATTTGAATTTTAATCCGTCGTACCCATGTAACGAATACTCGTGAATTACTTTTAAAGGAACTAAGTGGTACTGGTTCCCCATGTTCATAATTCGACGATGGGACCACTCCGAGTCGGGCTTTTAGCGATCAAGTCCGCTATCGTTTTAAAATCGCGCTTTCATACCACTCGGATATGAAACTGCGAAACTCTTCATCCAATATGAAGGGTTTCGTTTCAGCCGAGTATTTCACAAAAAATACGAAAGATTCGGGAGAGACTAAAATTTTTTGTGCAACGCGATACGTTGATGTTGTGCAGTCTTGGCGATTTGCGCAAGAAGAAAAGAGACCGTTTCCTGCACTGGATTTAGGCACAACATCTGCCTCATATGGAGCAAACTTAGCATATTTATGAAGTTTTCAATTTGCACCTCGGATAAAACGACCTGTATTTCCGTTAATTCTTCCTCCGAAAGAGACGAGAGGTCCACGTCGTTGGTAACTGGAAGATGAAGCCTCCCGTGAAGGATGAAGCGAATCAGCTTTTCGGTAGTCACAAGTACAATTTCACGTCTTTACACAAGAAAAATTCGGAAACGAATGACTTCCGAATTTCCTTATCCCTATTTATATACCTAGAAGTTGCCCTCAGGAATGGCGGCTAAACTGCCTTTCTAATCCTTCTTTTATCTTTCTAAAAGAGAAGGTATTGCCCTTCATGTCCGGTTTTTTGGAGACTATTTTGTAACATTTATAGCAAGCAAAATTTTTATCCGGCCCGCAAAAGCATTTAAAATTTTTGTCTATTTGGCGCTCTTCTTGCTCTTTAAGCCTAAAATCCATATTTGCAGCATTTCCAGATGTTTTCTAGGTTAATACGTAGAGGAGCACCCCCCCAGAATCAATCTTGTGTTTATTTTCCTACTAAATTTTTATTTCAGCATAACTGCACTTCGATTACCCAAAATTTCGGAAAGGTAGGAGGAAGCTACTACTCTACCAGCCGCCTTTTTCAACTCTTTGTAAATTTTTTCCTTTTTTCTTGTGTTCTCCTGGCTGATTAAATTTAAAATATATAATATCAGATGAGTTAAAAAGGATAGTCTATTTTTCGCGGTTTCACGGAGTCATGTCTTGATGCAAGGAGTCATTTTAATTTGGGGAAAAAGAGCCGATCTAAATAACGTACTAGTTGTACAAAAATGATTTATAAGAATAATGTTTAATTTGAAAGAAAGAGAATCGGGCAGAGCGATATTCAAAAATAAAATTATCATGAATTACAACAGTCATGAAGCCGGGAAAATTCGTAAAAAAATATAAGCAGTATTTGGTGAAAATCGCCCTCGTTAGTTTCATGTTCACCAACTAAAGAAAATTTTGTGAAAATCTGGTGAAAATCGGTTGAAAATTGTGGCCGTAAACTTATATAATATGTTTGTGTAAATAGTATAAATAACTATAATGTAAGAAATAAGAATAATCTAGATAGAATAATAAGAATAATCCCCTTCGTAAAAAATCATAAATTGCTAACAGCTTTGAAAACTTGGGTACAACTCTATACGGGGTGTCTGGAAACACATGGCGTACGTCTGGGAGAGCGTTAAAAAGTGGTTTTATGAAAAAAAAAGTTAAATGTAACCCCCCCCCCCCCCTAATTTAAATCAAAGAATTTGATGGTGTAGTTTAAAATGCGTTTGGATATACAGGGTGTCCCAAACAGAACCTAACTTCGTTATTTCAAATGAGAATCCCTTTTGTTTATTTCAGATTCGTAATCTACGCAAAATTTCAAGTAGATTTGACTATTTTTGACCATTTTCGACAACTTTAAAAAATGTCAAATTTTAGCGTTTTTTGCGCTAAAATCCGTTATAATCGACCTAAGAGACTCATTTTTTTTTCATTCCACTTATTTTTTCCCGAAGATTCCAACTGTCACAAATTCGGCAATCTTTGCATTCTGCATCACAAGATTTCGTCACTAACGGCCTTTTTTTCAAGTTAGAACCCAAATTTTTAGTTCAGAAATGAAAATTAGCGGTTGTTAAAAGGAATTTTTCTTATGGACTACAAATTTTGAAAGAGCTGCAGCGTCCTTTGTGTTTGTGCATAAAAAATTAAAATTCCGTTAACAAATCGCTAATTTTCATTTCTGAAGTAAGAAATTTGGGTTTTCGAGCCTAAATATTTTAACATTGCTGGATTTTTTCTCTGTTTCCTCAGTTATTGGGCCGGAAAATCCGCATTTATTTCCGACTTACAAGAGTTTTCTTCTATTTCCAAATTATTTTTTATTTCAGATTTGTGAAAATGAATCAGAGCAATTGTGTGGCTGTCTGGGGACACAGTTACAGACAAGTTTCGACTGTTCATGGTTTGACTGCCACAGAAATAACCACGCTTGAATCTCGCTTTCCGGGTAGTTAAAATAAATATTTTAACATTGCTGGATTTTTTCTCTGTTTCCTCTGTTATTGGGCCGGGAAATCCGCATTTATTTCCGACTTACAAGAGTTTTCTTCTATTTCCAAATTCAGAAAACCCCTTTTCACCCGATTCTGGGGAGTTTTCATCAATTTTTGTACCGAAAAAATACCTTTTACAAAATTATCGGTTTTTTTTGCAAACACTTTTCCTTAAGAAGGAAGGCCCGCGAAATCATAGTTGTCTTTTAGTTTGAGTAAGCAAAGGTCTGCACCGGACTTAGGAAACCACCTGATGCAAACAGTCAGAGAGTTTTAGCAACTCGTGTTTTGGTCTATTCGTAACACGAATAGCCCCTCTCGTATACGAGTGGGCTCTGAGTCGTATTCGTGTTACGAAACGAGAAGATCTACTCGTTGCCGACTCCGAGTGGCATTCGTAAAACGAATAGAAGTGAGGTTAGTCCAACGAACACGTTAAAAGTATTAAATGTAATCAAAAAGGATAAAATAACACAGAATTCTTCTAAAATTTTAATTAAATTTTTAATTATTACAAATTTATGATATTAAAAACTTATAAATTAAAAAAAAAGGCGTTAGCCAATTTAAAGTCGTTGCGGTTACCTTACACGAAGGTTACAAACATTTCAATCAACTTCGACAGCTTCGAGAAATACCAACTCTTCGAACGTTTCCTCGTACAAAAGATATAAACTTTCTAAATCCATTTCTGATTTTTAAAATATGAATGTTAGAAAATAGAAAAATAACTTCACTGGACGGTTACACAAACAAAACCCTACTGTTCTCAGCTTCGTTTAATTCCGCTTGGAGCGCTAGCTCTACTCGAGTTACGAGTAGCTAAAACTCTAAATTCTGAACCTCCTGAGGGCTACTCGGGAATTCTATTCGTAATACGAATGGACCAAAACACGAGTTGCTAAAACTCTCTTTTTCCTTTTTTGGTCTCAGAATTTCAAAAAAAATTTTTTTTTTTTTTTTTTTTTTTGAGAGAGAGAGACAAAAAGAATCAGAACTCCCTGATAGAAAATAGGATATTCGGACAACGAGGTTGTCAGTCTAATTTTTAATTGCCATGTTTTAATTGCCATCTTTCGAGTTATCATCCATCGTATTTTGGGAAGAGGCCAAAGACTGGAAATAGCAGAGCCCGTTTTCACCCGTACACGAATGTAAAAATGACAAATTCAAGGCAAATTGCGCGATTTGATTACGGCGGGTAAACAAAGGAGGTTGATTTAAGGGAGGATGTCACTCTTTATTTCTCCTTCCATTGTTAAAACGTTCCATTTTAACCCTCTCGTTTTCTTTTGACCTACTTACCTTCGCGGACTTAAACCCAAAATGTTTACATTCTTTGTTCATCATGTAGGTAACCCATGAAAATCCTAATTTTATATCTACGATCAAAAGACATAATATTTTCTCATTTCCCCTGGGGTTTCTATGACTCAGTATTTCCGCGTAATAGAAAATAAAATGATAAAAAGGCCAATGACTTCTGCCAGTTTATCTTCATGCTTTTTGATAAGTAACATCAAAAAAATAGAATGCTAACAAAAAGAGGATTAGAAAGGGTATGAGTCAGTGACAGTCGGAACCCTTTGAAAGGGAATTTTTAAAAATATAAAGATAAAAGAACTTCATAAATTTCATTTGAAAGAAAAATTCTGCATTTAAAATATTACAAAAAAAACGATTCCCGGAGCGTCATGTTTACGAATAAAGCTTTATCCCTTAAACCTTTATCCTTGTTTACTAAGTGTAGTTAAAATCCTATCTGGTTTGACTATCAGGTTTAGAATGGCTCAAAACAAGAATTTTGTCGAAGTTGAAAATTAAATTTGTCATATTATATTTGTTGAAAAGAAGATTCTGTGAAAAAAAAAAATTAACGACGAACGGTCGGCACAATATACACTCCCTGTTTGACTGAGTCCAATAGCGCCAGGGCTAAACGGCCCAGATCAGAGTCGGCAACACCGGTAAAGGCGCCCGAGAGGAATATCCGAGAGGAATCCCTATAGGGATGCTTCGGCCTCAGTGAAGGTAGGCCTGGTGGATGCCGATTACCCGAAGCTCAGCGATGAGCAACAGGACAGCGTGCTGGAGGCAGTCCTCAAAGCCTATGAGAGGGAGGTGGATAGAGGAATCCAAATCCGTTTCCTCCGATCCAATCATAGGCCGGGCTTACTCCTTATCACGTGCGCGAATGCCGAGACAGCGGGCTGGCTGGTGGATGTAACCTCCGCCCTGAGGCCATGGGAAGCTGCAAGCCTCCGTGCGCTGAAGGGTGAGAAGATCCCCCGGCCGGTGACGTGTACGGTGTTAGTCGCGGAGGAGTTTGGAAAGGATCTGACCAAAGATCAGATTCTCTCCAGACTCCAAGTAAGTAGTAGGCGTCTGCGCACCGACAGATGGGCTTCTTGGGGCGACCGTTCCTGTGAGGGCGGCAAGGATTAGACCTTCGCCATGGACGGGGAGTCCCTGAAGTCGGAGGGCATGATGGCCTATTTTGGTATGAGAACCCTCAAGAGTGAGGGAGGGGGAGACATCTAAGGGAGCTACTCCTCACTTACACCCCCTGCTGAGTCCAAAAGCGCCAGTGCTAAACGGTCCAGATCAGAGTCGGCAACACCGATTAAGGCCCCTGAAAGGAAGAAACCGAGACAGCCCGAACAGGCAAGGGCCCAGCTCTCCTATAGGGATACCTTGGCCTCTGTAAAGGTAGGCCTGGTGGACACCGACTACCCAAAGGTCCAGCTCAGCAATGAGCAACAGGACAGGGTGCTGGAGGATGGATTTTGAGGATAAACCAACTGGGCACAGCTTGCGCAAAACCCGGCGTTACTGGGTACAAAATTCGCTTGTCGAAGTTGAAAATTAAATTTCTCATAATATGATATTATGAGTAAATTTAAAGAAATTTAAAGTAAATTTCTTACAATAATATATTACGTATATTAATTGAAAAGAAGATTCAGTGAAAAAAATTGACAACGGACGGCACAATGGACAAGTTCGTTAATAATCGTATTGACCCAGGTGCCGTACAAAATGTACACAGCAAAACTCTTTCTATGATTCGATTCACAAATGAAATTTTATAATATTTATTAGATCACGATCCATACTCCTTATCCATTCCTTGATTTACTGTTTTAAATTTTTTTTCCCCTACTTACGAGTATAAGTTTTGGCAATAAATTAAAAATTGTATATTGCTTTTATCGGGCATAGTTATTTCTGATTTTTAGCGCTTTAAATCTATCTTTGCTTTATAATATGTATACGCTAAATTTCAAGTTAATAACTTGCGTTTGCATTCTGACTCGAACGACCGTGAGGTCAATCAAATTCAAAATTTTAAATTTTAATGTAGCAAATTCTTGATTTTGAGATTCTGAAGATGAAAATAAATTTTTCGAAAGCTCGATTAAATAATCAAAATTAATTCCGTATGACCATCTCCTGAATAAAAAAAATCGCGAAATCAATGGTCGAGGAATTAAAGGAAATTTTGAAGAATAGGAAATAATTAGAGGGGAGAATAAAACTATATTTTTCCTATGCACTGGAATCAATTCTTCGTCTAAAAACATGGAGATGCCCCTTTACTTTTTCTCCGTTTTCTTTTTTCTAAATCCATCTTCAACAATTTAAAAAATAAAAGGAGGGATCCATACACCAGAAAATATACAGATTTAATCATTTTTTCCCATCACTTTAGAAAATTTCCTTTGGTTTTCTAAAAAAATTTTGAGTTTGAATTTCAGTTGGTAGCCATGAGAAGTCTTCCAATTAGAAGTGACCCCTTTCACAAAAGACAGTAAGTTAATCCGCTTTTTAGAGACCCCAAGATAAGAACAGGTAGCCGGGCTTTTCCAACCATTTCGCTCACCACGTGGCATTCCGTCCGAATCCAATTTTCCGTTGAAAAAATATAATAAAACTAATTTTTAACGTTAATTAATTTTTGAAGTCCATTTTTTTCCTCACTTAATGGTTTTTTTTCCCCGATTTCATACAGGGAGATTGAATCCTGTGCACAGCCGGAAGATTTTTTTATTATTGAGAACTTTTTTAGTACAATATTTAGTACATTTTAGTTTTGCCTATTTTTGATTTGTTATACCTAATCTTAATGAAATTTGTGGTGAGGGGGACAATGATTTTCCTCATATGAAATAGAACTTTTAAATTACTCATAGTTAAAGAGACCATTAATAATGGTGTATGAAAGATTAATAAATAATAATGCATGCATAAAGAAATAAATAATTAATTAATGCAAGCATGCAAGCAAAAGTGCAAGAGAAAAAAGTTAATATTAATTAAGCTGAGTATGTCAGCCAGAAGATAATGAAAAAACACCGTTCGAAAGCTTCTTCGAATTTTTCTTTCTGTAAATTAGGTGGAATAATAAAGGAAAAAGCCGGAAAATCCATTAAAAAAGGGCTTAATTTTTACCCAGATGGTCTTTTTTTTTTTTTTTTTTTTTTTTTTCAAAAAAAAATTTGTTTTAAGTTCTACCCATTTTTTACCCAGTTGGGTTGTGTTTTCGTTAAAATTTACGCCCATGGAATACTCCCAAAAAGACATGGGCAAAAGTTGAAAGAAAACTCACTGCGAATTTTCAAGTCGTATGACTTGAATGGTGCACTAGGAGAGGCTGTAGCCTTGTCTAGCTGAAGAGAGACAAAAAAAGCATGGTAACGGCGAAAACCGGGTTTTCAAGTACTCCTATATCTTAGAAATCTGTATACTTATCAGAATTCACTCATATTGAATAATAGAAAACCTGCGTAAAATTTAAAGTTGATCGGTACACTACTGAGATCGAGATACCCGAAAAACGAAAGTCGTGAGGCCCTGAGAACATAAAATTTGTACCGTTCGTACTTTTTGAGGTTTCGCTAGGCGCGGCGAAATGATGCCGCATCCTTCATTTTTTTAAAATAGTTTTTATCATTTGTAGGAACTACAAGTTTACTTACTTCATAGTTTTAGGAAAAATCAATGAACCTTCGACGAATGACAAAGAATCGTTAGGCCCAGAATAAAAAAAATTCACCAAAAGTGCACCTTATATTTTTGATGAAAAGTTGAACTCAATAGGTTTTTGACCCTTCGAAGTTTTGGAAAAGGATTTAAAATAATCCTCTTTTAGAGAATTAGAAAGTCAGTTTCCCAGGCCTTGCTACAACGGTACCTCTTGAAACTATTGTGTCTAAAATTTCGACCTTTTTTAAAATTTAAAAAAAGTCCTCTTTTAAGACGTTTTAAGTGGGTGGTTTCCGAATTGGAGGGTCTGTTTCCGTGTCTCACCGTAAAAACTTTCCAGGTATACATATAATAAATCAAAATAAGGAAGTTAAAATGGGTTTCATTTAAAAGTTATTTCTCAGGGAAATCATCGACGGTGAGACTCTAGACACTGCAGTGGCGAAGCTGATTCGATTCATCTTTCACGGGAGACTTCATCTTCCCGTAGTAAACGTTGAGGACCTCTCATCTCCATCGGAGGAAGAATAAAGCGAAATCCGGCTAGTTTTGTCAGACGTAGGAAGGAAAAATTTCCTGAAAATGGCAAGTTTTCTCCATATGAAGAAGATGCTATGCACAATTCCCATTGAGGAAATTGTCCCTTTTCTTCTGGAGCAAATCGCCAAGACGGAAAGGACATAAGTGCTACAACACGCCATAACACTTCTGTCTTCTCCGGAATCATTCCGAAATTTTGTAAAATTCTCAGCGAAGATTAAACACTTCGATTTGGACCATACGTTCCGCTGTTTTATAAGAAGTGGTACGAAAAGCTCGAGTATAAAGCCGTAGCAGATTTGATCGCTAAATGCTCGGATTAAAATGGTCCCATCGCCTTATTATGAATATGGGGAACCAAGACCATTCAGTTCCCTTAAAAGTCATGTACGAATATTTTTTAGATGGATACGACCAGCTAAACTTTAAATTCCTGTTCGAGCCGAAAGCGTTCCCGATTATTGACTATTTTTTGAAAATCGAAGACATTAGAAGGACCACACACTCAATATCAGCCTGCAACAAAATCCATCTCTACAACCACGTCTTGTCGAATATCAATGAAGTCCTTCAAAAAGATAAGGAATTCAATAAGGCATTGGTAAAGAAGATGGAAATAAGACTTCTTCTTGGTCGTCTGTTGACATACCAGAAGGAAGATTTCTTCAGAGGCTACATTTATTGGGATATGCAGTTTGTCCTGAATGTATGTTACAGACTGAATTGCCGGGAGGATATAGGATCATCCAATATAAGTCCATCTGAAAGTTTCATTGCTCTTGAGATGTATTTAAACGGAATTTCAATAGAAAATGAATTTGCTACAGACAACGGCCTTCCTTTAATTCCTCAACCTCCTATTTCCAACAAAGTCGTCGACGCCATAGATATTCTCATCGAAAAATCATTCATGAGCATCCCGGATATCGAGGTAAATTTCAACATCTTCATCAACTGCTATTATCTTTCAGACAACTTTTGCGGACCAGACTATGGGCACACGCGCTCATAAAGCCGCCTTAGTTTTGGCGCTTTCCCTCAAAAAGGCTGGAAGAAACGTCACTATTTACACATCCGAAAAATCGAAAATAGTCGAAATGACTGAAAGAACCGTTTCCAGCTTAGCAGAAGCGAATAAATCAAGATGTGCAACAGACTCTTCTAAATTTACGAAAAACTTCTCCTTAAACGGTGCTTCAGTAATTATAGGATTTTCTAACGACTTCTATGTCGGTTAAAAAATTATTCGTTCGACGGTAGTTTGTTGCAATTTATCCTAAGCAAAAATTGCAAAGGTGAAAGATGCTAAAAATGCTTTGGTTACCTTAGGATTCAGAAAGAAAACGAGAAAGCAAGAAAGCAAGAAAGCGAGAAAATATTTCGGTGATCAACGTAAATATTAAAGTCTTCATCAACTGCTATCAACTTTCTGATACTTTTGCGGACCCGACGAATCCACAAGGGCACATAAAGTCTTTAAAATTAATTTTTTAGTTTAATTTTAAACTCACTTGTTATTATTCTTTTTTTTTTTAAATTTTTTGACGACAATAAATGTTTTTTTTTTTTCAATGGTGGTTTTTTAATGTACAGAAACATTTTTTTCCTTCTTCTTTCTCTTTAAGGAAGCTAATAGTGAGCGTATGCCACTAGATTAAATGGCTTGAAATTGAGAAAACGAGAAAGCAAGAAAGCAAGAAAGCGAGAAAATATTTCGGTGATCAACGTAAATATTAAAGTCTTCATCAACTGCTATCAACTTTCTGATACTTTTGCGGACCCGACGAATCCACAAGGGCACATAAAGTCTTTAAAATTAATTTTTTAGTTTAATTTTAAACTCACTTGTTTAAATTCTTTTTTTTTTAATTTTTTGACGACAATAAATGTTTTTTTTTTTCAATGGTGGTTTTTTAATGTACAGAAACATTTTTTTCCTTCTTCTTTCTCTTTAAGGAAGCTAATAGTGAGCGTATGCCACTAGATTAAATGGCTTGAAATTGGCACAAAAAAATAAGTCGGTTTCTACGTGTGTAAATTCCAACGATTCCATCTTGGTAAAAACGAAAACTTTGTAATTTTATGTCAGCATTACAAAATAATAAATTAGTCCCGTGTATTCCGGGGGTTCGCTTGTTTTTTTAAAATTTCAAGAGCATCAATCCGAATCGTCTTCAGTTGAAGACTGACATCGGACAAGCTGAATGCAGTAAATCTGTTTTTGCGCATGCTCCGGTTTATCATGAGTCTACGTTTGTTTATATTTAAGTATTAATCTGTTTTGTCAACTCACGTTGAGGAATAATAAAAAAAAGTTGTTTTCCCGTCACCTGAATCAAGCAAATCGAAAACGTCTTGGAGAGCTAATTGAACGCAATAAAATGAACCTTAATTTAATTTTAAAAGAATTAAAAATTTAAGGGAAAAAATTTGAAATTGAAAAAATTGAACGTATAAAATCTTCCTAGCTGGATTTAAACGTGAATCAAACTGTTTAGACCAATGGAAAAGAAAGCATAATCTTGTCAACTTATAAATTGTAGATTCTGTGCAGGCTTTTTTTGTTTGCCATAAACCCTGAGGACATACATGAATATGAGGACATACAAGAAACAAAGAGCTGATAAGTTACTTCTGGTTATCTTTAAGAATTACTTTCAAAAAAAATTTTCAATTGGATTTCCCGAAATTAGAAAGTCGGTTTCCCAGTCTCAAAAACTATCCGCCATTATGGGTCACTTCCAGGTATGTAATCCAGGGTATATAAATCGAGATAAGGGAATTCGGAAGTCATTCGTGTTTGAATTTTTCTTGTGAAAAGACTTAAAATTGTATTCGTGATTTAAGAACAATGGGTTTCATTGAAAAATTATTTCTCAGCGAAATTGTCGACGGTGAGACTCCAGTAACTGCTGTGGCGAAGCTGATTCGCTTCATCCTTCACGGAAACTTCATCTTCCAGTAGCAACGTCGCCGACCTCTCATCTCTAACGGAGGAAGAATTAAGGGAAATCCAGCAAGTTTTGTCTGAGGTAGGAAGTGAAAATATTCTGAAAATGGCAAGCTTTCTCCATATGAAGGAGATGCTATGCACGATTCCCACTGAGGAAACTGTCCCTTTTCTTCTGGCGCAAATCGCCAAGACGGAAAGGACACAAGTGCTGCAACACGCCATAACACTTCTGTCTTCTCCGGAATCATTTCGAAATTTTGTTAAATTCTCAGCGGAGATTAAAAACTTCGAAATGGATCATACGTTCCGGTGTTTTATTCGGAATGGTACGGAAAGCGCGACAATAAAACCATAGCTGATTTGATCGCCAAAAGCCCGGACACGGAGTGGTCCCATCGTCGAATCATGACCATGGGGAACCAATACCATTCAGTTCCCCTAAAAGTCATGTACGAATATTTTAGATGGATACGACCAGCTAAATTTTAAATTCCTGTTCGAGCCGAAAGCGTTCCCGATAATCGACTATTTTTCCAAATAGAAGACATTAGAAGGACCACAGACTCAACATCAGCCTGCAACAAAATCCATCTCTACAACCACGTCTTTCGAATATCAATGAAGTCCTTCAAAAGATAAGGACGTAAATAAGGCATTGTAAAGACGATGGAAGTAAGACTTCTTCTTGGTCGTCTGTTGACTTACCGCAAGGAAGATTTCTTCAGGACAACATTTATTGGGACATGCAGTTTGTCCTGAATGTATGTTACAGACTGACTTGCCCGGAGGATATAAGATCATCCAATATAAGCCCCTCTGAAAGTCTAATTGCTCTGGAGATGTATTTAAACGGAATTGCAATAGAAAATGAATTTGCTACTGACAACGGCCTTCCTTTGATTCTTCAACCACCTTTTTCCAACAAAGTCGTCGACGCCTTAGATATTCTCATCGAAAAATCGTTCATGAATATCCCAGACATAGAGGTAAATTTCAGAATCTTCATCAACTGCTATCAACTTTCTGGGAACTTTTGCGGACCCGAAGACTGCACAAGCGCCCATAAAGCCGCAGCAGTTTTGGCGCTTTCCCTCAAAAAGGCTGGAAGAAACGTCACTATTTTCACATCCGAAAAATCGAAAATAGTCGAAATGACTGAAAACACCGTTTCCAGCTTAGGAGAGGCGATCAAATCTAGAAGTGCAATAGACTCTTCTAAATTTTCGAAAAACTTCTCCTTAAACGGTGCTTCAGTAATTATCGGACTTTCCAACGATTTCTATTCTGTACTCGGTGAAAAAAACATTAGTTCGACGGTAGTCTGTTGCAATTTATCCGAAGCTAAAATTGCAAAGGTGAAAGATGCTAAAAATGCTTTGATTACCGTTGGATTCAGCGAGAAAACTTTTAATATAGTGTCCACTTTTTTGGCTTTATCGTATGTAGGTTAAGTTTTGTTATAGTTTACTATTATTTGTATATATTAATTTTTTAAACATATATATTAATTTTTTTAATATGTATATTGACGAAAATAAATGCAATTAGAAAAAATATTGTTTTTAATGAACAGAAACTTTTAAACCTAAAACAACTTCTGAAGCTAACTTAAATCCAGGGTAAATGGCTCTTGGAAGTGGAAAAAAAAAGACTCTAACTTTGTAAATTCCTACGATTTTCCAACTTTGTGAATTCCTAATGGAAAAGGGTTTTTCAGGGTGCAACTATCACATATTCAAGTATCTGCACCTTTTGCATCACTAGTTATCGACTCTAACATCATTTTATAAAAATGAGAACCCCGATTTTTTTTCCGAAACGAAAAGAGAAGCTTTTTTTTTAAAAAAACTTTTTTTTTGGTCCGAAATCGCAATCTCCTTTTTAGACAAACTGTATTTCACCTTTTTTTTAATCTTCCGGGAACGAATTATTAAAGCAATGATTGTAAATAAGCGACGAGTTCACCAACATATAAATAAAATAAACACAAAAAAATCCTAATTTATTATAATTTATAATATATAGAAAAGCGTTATAAAATCGATAAAAAGGATCGCATTTAGGTTTTTACTTCATCCTTTCACATTATAACTTTTTTTTCGCGGTTCGGACGAAATGGAAGATAAGGGAGGGTATGAGGGAAAATCTTCCTTGAATATGTGAAAAGTATTGGAAAGCGTTACCAGCATAAAAGGAACTAAAAAAAATGTTCCCAAACAAATTTTATTTGACATTTTCAAACCTTTTTTTTTTTTTTTTTTTTCTGTCAGCAGGTCTGATAAACCGATTTAAAATCAGACTTGATTCATTCTTAAGGCCGGCGCTTTGGACCCGGGCCAATTATAAGTTCGAGACGTCGAAATCGCTTTTTGTTTTAATTTAAAACATTTTAAATCCTAGTTTGTTAATTAGCGTGTAATAAAGTCTTCTATGACAATACAATCCGTTTTTACGCCTAATCAAATTTTGTCACCAAGTTAAATTAACTAGAAAATTCTTGTTAGCTCAAAATGACGTGAAGGCAATCAGTTTTCTTTTTAAGCCCTTAATTAAAGAACAGATCAATTAGTAAATTCCCTTATGGTAATTAAGGGTCCTCCGCTTATGGAATCCGAGGAATGACATACCGTCATGTACGCCGGAGAAAACAATTTGACTCACAAATAACTCTGATTAAATTAATTTAAAATTTTTTTACTCACCATATTTACTTCACTGATTGAATCAAAACTGGCTATCGTTAAATCCATCCCGACAATCAGTGGCTCCCCTAAAAAAATTAAATAAAATACATTATTTGGCACGAAACCAACAATTCCTCCTACAGATTATGGGAACATAAGGAAGACGTTTACTGTTCTTTTTAATTTTAATACTATAAAAAGTAGGGCTCAATTTTTGTAATCGTAAAATTTTTGATTATTATTATGATTAAGGATGTGATTATGACCACAATTACGATTATATCGCGTCGTAATTTTAGTGAAATCGTAAAAAAAATTCTTCAATTTTCTCAAAAAATTGTAAAAAAAATTAAGATGTTCTCAAGAAATCGTTAAAAAATTACTGCTTCCTAAACCCAATTGTAAAATAAAAAAAATCTAGCTTATAAATATAATTTTCTTAATATATTAAAAAAAAAGTAGGTACGATTTTTTGAGGGAAAACAATCATAAAAAAGTGTGTCAAAAGTTTTGTCCAAAATTCGTTCCCTTTAGGTTCTATTTACGTTTATTGGAAAGTAAAAATTCTTCTAGTGAAATGTGGGGAAGCTGCCCGGGGGTGGTTTGACTTTGACAAAGGGTTTCAATCCCCTATTTGAGCCCCTATTTTTCACCTGAACTTTTATTCCCTTCCACTTCGGTTATCTTTTTAATCTCACTCAAAACCCGCAATACGGAAACGCCTTGCTGGTTTTACGCCGTTATTTCGACACCCGGAATTCAATATTGAAAATAGTTTTACAAATACCTCCAAAGTTTGGTCTCAGTCTAATATCGTAACCGTCGAGAAGCCTTGAGATAGTTTGCGTTACGTTGGCCAACCTGTCCATGGTCCCTGATGACATTATCGCACTGAAAATAAAACGTAAGAATAAAAAATTCTTAAAATACTTCAAGAAGAAGATTTCTAAGAAAAATAAAATCTACAACTTTTATAACTCATCCTTATTGATTTAAAATGACATCAAGCTAAACTTCGATTCTCAGGCTATGAACAAATCCCTAACAAAAGTTGAAATCCTTAGATAATTCTCGTGGACTCTCAAATCCTTTTTATTCATTATAAATCACATTTTTTTTCAACTTCCACAAAGAGAAGTCATCGTTTTATTCACCATGTACGATTTTTGGAGAAACCGGTGTAGGTCTTTACCGTTCATCGGTTGACTTTTTATTGCCGCAATTTTCATTAGATTTTCACCAAATTTTCACACAATTTTTAAGAAGAATCCCCTTTTTTATCGAATTTTTTGTTTTTTGACGAAAAACTTTTACTTTTTGGATTTTTGGGAGTTTTCCGGGCTTTTTCGCCAAAAAACTCCAGTACAGCGTGGCCGTATGTACTTAAAAAAAGTTTGAAGTTATTTTGACCCCATATGGGTACTAAGACACCCTCCTTACTTTAAAATAATTTTTCTTCTTTAATTCAGCGGCTGGATTCCATGTCAAATTAATAGGCATCGATGAATATGGATGGGAAAAGGGAGTAAAAATTAGGAATCAATTTGATTAGAGATGTAAGCGTCCCGTTTGAATCTGTAAGTGGGCGGTGAGTTGAGGAGACGGCGGGGGCTCCCTCATGAATAGTGGCGACTCTATAGTTGAATTGGGTTTTAGACACCTGCTTATTTCCGGCCTGGCGCCCTTCCACCTCACATTCTCTCCCTCGATTTATTCACTTCCCGTTATTCCCGAAAAAAATTTTTATTTTACCTGGAGGGAGATGACAGTATGAGAATGACGGTGCAGAGGAGCATGGTGGCTTTAAATTTTCTCGGGTCATGGCCAGGGACCCCCAAGCCAGTCCGGTCCCATCCTCACGCCATCTAAAATCACAACAACAATCACTATATTTAGAACATGCTTAACAAATCCATTAAATATACATTTACATAATATAATCAACATAAATTATACATTTAAAAAAGTAATGATTTTTTCCCCTTACTTCTAAAAGAAAAAAAAACTATTTTAACTTTTCTAGTTAATCCTTCCTCAAGTGGTTTTTAAATTAAAAATCTGCAATGGGGGAATAAACCCTTCTAAAGACGTAGGTTAACGACTTTTTATCGATTTTTGCTACATTTATAAAAATTTATTTTGAAGTTGAAGGTCATAAAAATGTAGGTCGGAGTGACAGACAGTAAATAAATATTCCTATTAAAGTTTGTTTTTAATCTACGATAAAGTAGCTCTAATTTATTTAAACGTTGATTTTCTGAATGGGGATTAAAAGTTTCCGCGGAATCTTTAAAATCGATGTCATTAATTCAAGAAATTAATGTCAGGCATTTCAAATCTAATTATTCTTCGAGATTTCCGGTTATTATTTTTAATTGCAATCAAAGATGGAAAATTAAGAAAAGAAACCTTAGAAATATTTTTATTTAAATATTCAAGGAGGTGCCATTTTGTAACCGCGAATTTCGAACCTACCCTATATTTACTAAACTCTTTAACTTGACACCCCTACCCTGGCGACTCAGCACTTCTGGGGTGGAGGGGGTAAACTGGGTTGACTTTTTCGCTTATCCCATTTCAACCACAGAGTAAACAAAATGTTTTTTTCATTTTTAATTCAGTATTTAAAAAAAATATTGGTTTTTTGATAAAATAAATAAGTTTTTACCTGATATGTCATTTTAAGTATTTTTATGGGATATGGTTGTCAAGATTTTTTATCCGGATTATTTGATGTTTGATGATTATTTAAATATTTTGGGATCGCGAGGTTTTACACTCGGAGCACGATCAGAACGGGAGACACTGGTCTCTGATCATTTCTACAGCATTCGTTGAGCCTGCGCGAAACCAACGGATCACAGAGCCCTCTCTCATGGACCTCTAAACTTCGCCGAACACTCTTCCTTTTTTTACGCTCTTTTTTCCCTCTTCCGGACCCAGGAATCTTCGTAATCCTTTCAATCATTGCATCGAGCTCAATAAACAAGTCTTTTAAATTAATTGATCCCATTTATTTCTACCTTAGAGTCACTGATGACAAACAGGCGGTTTTGGAAGGATTAGAACGTGGGAGGTTGTTTCTCATTGGGACGTAGGCAATTATACGAAATCTAAAACAACCTAGAAAACCCCTTTTTAACGGTTTTTAGTTCTATTAGGCATAGAACTAGTTGGGCACTTCACACTGGATTTTCCGGTGTTTTCCTCTTATTTTACACTCCAAAACCCCCTTTTTTATGAAATTTTTTTCTCTTTTTCTACGGTCGTGGACACCTTTTCCTTGATTTTAGGGCGTTTTTTCTCAAATTTTTAGCCAAAAAACGTTTTATCGGTTTGTTTAGTCTTTTTCCACGGTTATTGGGCGTAGAAACACACATTATATCTAAGACATCAATTCTGATGCGTAAAAATCGGCGTTTTTGGAAGGATTAGAACGTGGGAGGTTGTTTATTATTGGTAGGTTGGCTATTTTACGAAATGTAAAACAAAATAGAATTTGTCAGACCGTGAAAATACACCTGTTTCATAGGTGATTACACATCCCGAAAAAAACACCCATTCAACCGAACCATTCTATGAGTGGCCGATGTTAACGCAGCGTAAAAGGAACGGAGTTTTAAGAACTGTTTCATTCATTTAACGTCACAAGGGTTTTCATTAAAGAAAACTTTCGGATTCCAACAAACTTCTTCTACTTAGTTTGTCATCCTTTTTGTCCGCCGTAATTAAATGAATTTTAAAAATACACTAGTTCACTTAAAATTTTATTATAATTGTCGTGTTTATTTGGGGTAGGGGTTTTTTGGCTCATCCTTCTTTTAAAAAATCGCAGGAAACCCATAATGAAAATTTTGAAAGCCTATCCCGTTCCCAAAAAATGTACGCTTGTCGAATGTGGTTTTATACAGCCGAGAAATCCCCTTTTAATAGAATTTTTTTCCGGTTATTACATCCAATAAACCTTTTCCTTTGGAGAACGATCTAGCCGCATGAATAACCGGGAAAAGTTTTTTTGATTTCGGATTCTCATTTTCATTTTGTCAAATCCTTGAATTTTGTCGGGCAGTTTATTTTCATTTATATTGAAGAAAGCTTTTTTGTGTTACGAAACCTGAAAATAGAATTTCTTCTTAAGATAATAGGTAGCTATTAAGAAGATACTTTGAAGCAACCTTTTAAGGGAACGTTTAAAGCCTGAGAGGTTTAATATTTCCAACATTTGACGTTGAAATCAAAATTGTCGATATTGAATTAATTCGAATTCGGTCATTGAATAGGATGAAAGGGTTTGTTTGTTTGGTCGGGTGGATCGAGACGAGATAAACTGAAAATGGGCGGACGTCTTTTTAAAACAAATGTTACACGCTCCAAAAGTTGTAAGTTTGAGAGGCCGGGGTTTGTGTGTGGGATTCATTTGAGAAATTGCCTGGTGAGTGTGTCTCACCTGGCACTTGAGTCCCCTTCTATTTCGGACTTTTCTTCGGGTCCGGCCTCGATCCGCAGTCGCGATGCGGGAAGCGGCGATCCTCGCTCTTTTTACATTCTCGGCGTCTCTTTTAAGGATGTCGACGGAGCTTTCAAACCGAAGGAGTTTAGCAGCAACGTCACCGCCCTGCTCAACAGTCTCCTATTGGCTAATAACTACGACAAAAAGATTAGACCTGATTTCGGAGGTATCTAAAAAACGCTTATTTTTCTAGCTTTAATCTAAACTTATATTAACGCTTTTATATCATTTCGTCCGAAAAGGAATTTTTGAGTTGAGAGAAAAATTCGAAAAATTTGTTTATAGAACGGTTTGTTGATGTTCGCGCGAAATAGCCTTTGTTGAAATAGCCGCATTTTGATATTCTCAGAGGGTAGTTATTGTATTACCTTCCATGATTTTTTTTTATTCTCTAGGTCCTCCGACTCAAGTAACTGTCAACCTCTACATCAAAAGTTTGGGTCCGGTCGTGGAAGACGCGTCGGTAAGTTGGCCTTCGAAAATTCTCGACACTTCCCGCTTTCTCTTCAGATGTACTCGATGGACGTGTACTTCCGTCAGTCCTGGTACGACCGAAGGTTGAAGTTCTCGCTCCCCGGCCTCGACGAGCTTTCCATGTCGTGGCTTTTTCTAGAAAAAATATGGAAGCCAGACACCTACTTTTTAAACGGAAAAAAATCCCATTTGCATAAAATTACGAGTCCGAATAAGTTCCTACGAATGAGAAACGACGGATATCTCACCTATTCCTCAAGGCAAGTGCAAGGTTGACTTTTTCAAGGTCCTCAATGCCCGAATCATACGCCACGGCATACGGCACACCGTATGATTCTGGGCTTTGAGGAACTAGAACCTACTAAGGAGGTCCCGAAACTCTAGCCCGGAAAACACCACCCTTTTAGCCATTGTTTTATAAAAAGTTTTAATTTCACTTACTTTATGAGGGAAATTAATTTTTCTATTAAGTTTAGGGAGTAACTGAAAAGCCCTGACAAGAGAAAACATTGGTAGCAACTTGGTTGTTTTAAACGTTTTCCCTGTCTAAATTCAAGTGACAGTTTCTTAAAATTAGTTCAAGAAGTGACAAAACGTCCAAAAACTTAAATTGAAGCCCATTATTTATTGTATCCTGTTACGCTTATTTTTGATGAATGAGGGCCTTTGATCGGCTTCACCAACGGGGCGAAATTAATGGATTTTTCACTTTCAGATTGACTTTATCGGCAACGTGCAAGATGCACTTGAGGAAGTTTCCACTTGACTCTCAACTCTGTCGTCTTGTCATCGGAAGCTGTAAGTATCCGAGTTTTTCCCCCTTTAAATAGAGACCGTTTTTTATTCAGAGCGGAAAATACCAGTGACGCCCACTTTTGTAAATATAGTTGCCGCTCCAGGAGCCAAATCAGATATAAGTGCAAATAAGAAAGTTTTTTGACCCGAGAAAAAATATACAGAAGATTATAATTGGGTAATTTAAAATTTTTCTTTTTTAGACGGTTACTCTTCGAAAGACATGATTTACAACTGGGATTCAACAGGTGCACGGTTAGACAAAGGCGTTGGAATGGCTCAATATGACATCGCTAATATTTCATCAACGCAAAACGTCTTCGCAATTAGATCGACCGGAAATAAAATCAACAATACCGAAAGGTACTCTGTAGTCATAGGAAACTTTTTTTTGAGAAGATCCATAGGCTACTACGTCCTTCAAATTTACGTACCTTGCACTTTGATCGTTTGCTGCTCTTGGATTTCGTTTTGGATCACGCCGTCAGATGTCGCAGGAAGGACTTCATTAGGTAATAATAATAAAAAAGATGTTATTTAAGGCGGATCACACCTATGGGATGTTCTGTTGAAAACCCAAGAGATCGCAGCACTTTCGCTCAAAAGTTGTTTCCTAATTTGAACACTAAAAATGATCGGGAATTTTTTTTACAAAAGTTTACTATTGTTATTTTGGAAATCTCTCCGACGTTTAGTGAGCAGTTTTTCCCAAAAAAATTTTCCTTTGGTGGAAAACTTACTTTTTCAACTAAAACATTTTTTCTTTTTTGTATACTGATTAGCTGTTACGACTGTACTTTCGATTACAACTTTGGGCTTCGGAGGGCGTTCTCAGCTTCCTAAAGTCGGCCACGCGACCGCCTTGGACTGGTACGTCATCTTGTGCTTTGCTTTCGCCTTCGCCGTCATGATCGAATACGCCGTCATCAATTTTACGGATAAACTGGCTAAGGATATCAAAAAATTACTTGAAGAGAAAAAGGCGAAAGAAGAAAATGCGAAAGAGGTAAAATATGCTGCTTTTTTTGTTTATTTATTTATTCATTCTTTTACAGGAGACTGCTCCATTAGCCCAGGAAGAGTATGACGAAATAGAAATCGATTCAGACGATGAAATGAGGCCTAATTATAGATTTGCACCAAATCGTTGGTACTCCCTTCCTGGAAATTTGAACGCTCAAAACTTGAAGTAAGGTGTCATCGATGATAATCATGGAAGGGGGTTCAGGGGGGTCTTAAAAACTAAAGTAATTTTTATTGGGATTCCTTTATTTTATTTTGTTTTAGCCACATCGCATACGATTTGGGGACAGACACGTCTCGATCTATAGACTCTCCAGTTCCTTGGTTCCGAAAAAAGATCTACGAGACAATCAAATATTGGAAAGGAGTTCATTTTATACCTCAAAATATGACGATAGACACCGAACAGAAATTCCACAAAGTCGACATGTTTGCTAGAAGGGCTTTTCCCCTAGCGTTCGTCACTCTCGCTTCTGTTTACGCCCTTCTCTACACCTACTACATCACCGATAAAGAAGATACAGAAAACGACGACTATATCATCGGTGTAGTCCTTGATAAAAATTAAAAATTCATCCTCTTAATATTTTTTTATAAATAAAAATGAACAAATTTAAATAAATTCCTTTTCTCAGAGGAGTTTTAATATCCTTTTGACAAGTTTTCTCGGAAAAGGCTGTAAAACGAAGGCTTAATTAGGCTATTTATCAAGGAAAGATCGCCTGGGACACAAAGGAAAATCGACAACCACCTGTTCCTTCTTTACTGATTATTATCTTCGAAATTACGTCTTTCAAAATTATCAGGAAGGCTTAAAAGCAATTTTGTTGTCTTCCTATTTTACGGCTCGATGTTACCCTGCAACGCCACTATACATGCTAATGTTCAGCACAAAAATTTCATTAACTTTCTGAAAAACGTAAACGGGAAATTCAGATGAGCCGGAAGGTAACTCGTACGCGACGATTAGATCAAAGACAAGTAGGGACGGTTAAAAAGTTACTTTGAAGGCCGGAAGAGCTCTTTCATCTTCAGAAATTGAGAAAAACCTATTTCCCAAGGATAAACCTATTTACGCTTTTTTTAGGCACCAAAGCTTTTTTTTTATAAGGTTTCTATACATGTTCATGAGATCTTCATTTATTTCTATTGTTGAAGTTTGAATCCAAAGTATATATCAACCGAAAAAATTTATTTCGTCTTCCTGTAAAAAGTAAAAAGGCCCTAACGCTCTATTCTGCTGCCATTTCTAAACTTTCAGCACAAATTGAAAGACAGCCTAAGAGGTTGCTGAGATTATTTTGGACCATCATATTCAGGTCCATTCAGCTTTGATTATATCGGAGGCGACTTCGGCGACCATCAAAGTTGGACCGTACGTGTTTCCGCTTGGTATCAAAGGCATTATGGAAGCGTCGACGACCCGCAGATTATCAAAACCCAAAACTAACAGATTAGGATCCACGACGGTAGAGACGTCATCGGTAGATCCCATCCGACACGTTCCTGCAGGATGAAAATCGGGGTTAGAATACCTCAACATCAAGCATTCTGGATAACGTTCGTCCTCAACTCCATAAATCGAACAGGACGGACTATTTACGTAATTCACTCGAGGCGATAACCTTTCCATAACACGTCCAGACATCATTTTTAGAAATATCTTTATACCTAAAATGAACGTTTCACGATCCTTTTTAGTTGAAAAGAAGTTCGGGTTAATGATCGGTGGATCTGAGGGATAGTTGGAATTGAGGCGGACGGTGCCCCGACTCTCAGGATTCAAAAGGTCGAAAACCGCTCCGATTATATCCGGACGGGAAATATCCGGTTCTGTTTTTCGAGTCAAACCGTAGCTGCTGTAAAAAACCATTTCCATATTTGGCAAAGGGTTTTTTACGTCAAAGACGTTCACAAATGAAAATGCTTCCACGCCTGTGCTTGTCAAAGGTCCGCTTCTGTTCACAGCGTACTCTAAAATAGATTCGTTGGTGAATACATCACGGTCTGAAATGGCGATCGATTCGTTGATGGAAAAGAAAGAATTGGAGGAGATGTGGTCCTGAAGGTTGTCGCCGACTGGAAGGTTTTTGACTACATGAATACCTAAGGACTGCAGGTGTTCTTTCGGTCCGATGCCGTTCAACATAAGAAGCTTAGGAGTGTTTAAAGCTCCGGCGGAAACGATCACCTCTTTCGTAGCCTGGACGTAATATGAACGGCCATCTCTTGTAAAGTTGACACCTCTGACTTTGGTGTAGGTGGAATCAAATTCAAATCGGGTCACTTCCGAGTGCATCGCGACGTTCAAATTTGGACGATTTCGAACCGGATCGAGATACGATGTTGAAGCACTTGCTCGAGTTGATCCTTCCAAAAATAGCTAGAATAAAGTTAGAATAAAAAAATTAGCCAAACAAGTAAAAAGTACTGGTCTTAAGCTGGCACCCTACTGGTACTTTCTGAAAGGATAAAAGCGGAAGGAGTGGAACGAGAAGAATTAAGGAAAGGAGGGAACAATATAAAAGTAGAAAAATTAAAACTTTTCGACAGTTCAGGCGTTACGATTTGAACGTGAACAGCCCTAATTCCGAAATTCATAATAAGAAAAATAAACATTGCAATAAAATGACGTACTTGACCTCTGCTGATACCAATTTGGTTTCTTCCGTTGACGTCGATTACATT